>JAAGKR010003227.1:0-77981 GCA_011419295.1 Clarias macrocephalus
GCTCGCGGTCCCCTACTCCGTATCGCTGCTGAGTGGGGTCAAATTTTTTGGAGAAGAAGCCACAGGGGTGCAGCTTTTGGTCTGGACCTCGTTGGGAGAGAATCGCCCCGGCGCCCACGTCCGACGCGTCCACCTCCACAATGAATGGTTTATTGGCATCTGGATGAAGGAGGATGGGAGCCGTAGTGAAGCGGCGGCAAAGTTCATGGAAGGCGGTAATGGCAGTAGAGGTGAGGTGAAAGGGGTGAGATGATGGACGTGTCAGAGCAGTTAGGGGAGCTGCAACAGTACTGTAGTTCCGGATAAAGCGACGATAGAAGTTCGCAAACCCGAGGAAACGCTAGAGTTGTTTAAGAGTCCTGGGTAGGGGCCAGTGACTCACAACCTCCAGCTTCTGTGGGTCCATGGCCACACCCTGGGGCGAGATGACAAAACCCAGGAACGCTCTGACATGTTGTACATGTTCACTGACAGTCCGGGAGTATATGAGGATGTCGTCTAGGTACACGAACACCCAGCGACCTAACATGTCTCTTAGAACGTCATTGATGAATTGTTGGGAAACCGCTGGAGCATTGCAAATGAGTCCAAATGGTATTACCAGACTTTCATAATGACCGGTGGGAGTGATGAACGCCGTCTTCCACTCATCGCCCTCCCTGATGCGCACCAAGTTGTAGGCGCTCCGGAGGTCCAACTTAGTAAAAATGGTGGCACCAGAGAGGGCGTCCAGGGCAGAGTTGGTAAGAGGCAATGGATGTCGGTTCTTGATGGTGATGTTGTTGAGCCCCCGATAATCGACACATGGGCGTAAGTTGCCGTCGCGTTTCTTCACAAAGAAGAACCCCGCGGCAGCAGGCGAGGAAGAAGGCCGGATGGTACCTTGGCGCAGTCTGTTGGAAACATATTCCTCCATCGCCTGCGTCTCGGTGGCAGATAAAGAGTAGAGGTGGCCGCGGGGTGGCATGGAGCCCGGCTGAAGGTCGATGGCAAGGTCGTAGGGGCGATGAGGAGGTAGGTGGGTTGCCCGTCTCTTACAAAACACCTCAGCCAGGTCTCGGTAGGCGCTCGGGATGGCGTCGGTGTCGACCTCGGGGGCCTCGGACCCCCTAGAACACGTCCCAGCCCGGACCCGGTAGGCAGAGTTCAGAGCAGGTCGGCCCCCATTGTAGGATCCGACTTTGTGTCCAGGATATGAGCGGGTCGTGACGAAGTAACCAGGGATGTCCGAGAATGAGGGGAGGTGATGAGATGGGGGTGAGGTAGAACTGAAGCTGTTCCTGGTGTTGGCCGATGTTCATGGTGATGGGTTGAGTTTGGAAGGTGATGGGGCTGGAGGAGAGGGGCCAGTTTCTTGGCATAGGAAGAGTCAATGAAGTTACCAGCAGCACCGGAGTCGACGAAGGCGGTACTTCCAACTCGTTTGTGGCCAAACTGGAGGTGTACTCTTGGTCAGGGTGGTGGAGAGGGAGATGGAACCCGGTGAGTCACTCTCACTTCTCACCGGGGCTGCGCGTTTCCTGGGCGCAGAGGACAGATGGCCCGGTGATGCGCTGCTGACCCGCAATACGCGCAGAGACCCTCTCTAAAATGTCGTTCCCGTTCTGCAGCGGTTAAGGAGGCGCGCCCTAATTGCATGGGTTCCCCGGCTCCGGTGTCAACCACGGCGGGAGGTGGAGAACCGACGGATCCGGTCGGTGCAGCGGAGAGTGAGGAACGAGCTTCCGGAACCGGCGTGCGAGAGAAGAAGGAGCTTTGGGGCGTGAAATGAGGCAGTGGTGGCATGATGGGCGGCAGGGTGCGAGGAGCTGGCTTAGGGCGGGCGAGCAGACGCTGGCCCTCCAAGGTGGCTGGAAGTTCACGACCGGCGAGCTCATCCTTAATGCGTGCAGCCAGTCCCTCGTAGTAGGCCGTCCGGAGGGCGGAGTCTCCCCAGTCGGTTTGGACGGCGAGGGTTCGGAAATCCGCCGTGTAGCGGCTCACGGACGAGCCACCCTGCCGCAGATGATATAGTTTTGAGTCGGTCTCCACCTCAGCAGCAGGATGTTCAAAGGTGAGTTTCAGCTGGCGTGTGAACTCTGTATAAGAGTAGGCTACATCTGAATCAGAACGTAGGACTACCGTGGCCCACTCAGCTGCCTGCCCGGATAGCAACGAAACAAGAAGAGCAACGCGCAGTCGGTCTGTGGAGTATTTGGTGGAATTAAACTCAAACACTAGATCCAATGCGGTTAAAAAAACACTGCACTTCCCATCTGTGCCATCCCATTTGTCCGGTAAAGCAATGAAGACATCAGAAGAAGGGGGAGGGGCTGGTGGAGCAACAGCCGCTGCGATGGGCGTGGCCGCAGCCGGCTGAGCGACAGCCCCGCGGAGCATCGCGTTCTCCTGCCGTAGCTCCGCAACCTCGCGGCGCAACCTCGCGACGTCTTGGAGGCCTTGGCGGAGGACCGCGACTTCACTACTGAGCTGATCGATCAACTTAGCATGCTGGTCAACCACATTGCAGAGGTGAGCGTAATCCGCTGGGTTTACTGCTGTTGGCTCAGTCATTCTGTCACAGACACATGGAGACGGACCAGAAGACTAGCAGTTAGCCCTGTAGCGTAGATGGTAAACTATACTGTAAATAAACCAAACATGTGCATTATTGTTAACTCACTTCCCACATAAAGAAGTAAAAAGTCCTGTACCCAGACTTTTTGGGCTAGTCTCTGTGACGTTATTTGAGATGTTTTAAAGTTTGCTGAAAAATGGCAACCCTGCTCTCATATAAAAATAAAAACCTCAACTTTTTTGTTCCACTGCAAACACATAGTCTCAATGATTATATCCATTTTTTTTACATTCTTTTAAAACACAGGATCACTTCAGTGCAACGAGTTTGTTCAGTTACATCCCTAACAAGCAGCATTTTGAAAACACTATTCTTAAGGGAAAAGTATTATTTGTAATCCTGCTTTTGCATTATATGCAGTCAGCATTTTGGTGTGGATTATATGTCAAGATTGCTTACAGATGATACTCTCGTGACTGCTTATGTGCTCTGCAGAGACTTTTTACAACTGCTGTGCTGATGTGTTTGCTTCTCTAGGGATATAAATAAATATATATCTTTATTACTACCTAACTAACGTGTGACTGTGACCTGGGAAATAAGAATTAATGTCCCATAAACTAAAGTTATCTCTTGTGATCTAGTCTGTCATAAAGCACTGACATCTCTGTGGATTATCTGTAATGTAGCTGAAAAGACTGTTCTAAAGTTGAGTTTCTTTTTAAACCGGGAGGACTCACCTATCATGTGCGATTTGTGCACTCTTTATGTATAGAAAGACCTAAACATCTGTCTTGAGTCAGTTGCTGCACTACACCAATAATGTTTTTGTTGTTGTTGTTGTTGTTGTTGTTCATAATTGTGTTTGCTGGCAGCATAGCAGTGTTTAAAGCTTGTCTAAAACAAGTGTCTGTGGTAGAGTCTTAGCACTGCTTACACTGATCAAGCTGGACGTGCTTATTGTTGGATTTAGATTATAGTGTTTATTGTGCTGGTTCTGTGTCTATAATAATATGCATGGCTTTAATTCACTTGATTCGAGTTTAGTGTAGACAGCTGAGTTACCTCACACACACTGGGTCTTAGACAGGAAGTTACAGAGACACGGCACGGGGATCTAAAACATTAAACAAGTTGGAGGAGAGTACGTAAGTACTTTTAAATGTATGTACTTTCAGTGAAAAAGTGCTTTAACAACTATGATAATGTAACTGACAGGAAGACACACATTCTCTGCTGTAACTTCCTGTGTAAGGTAGGTTTGTGCAGTTCAGAAGAATCTAAATTCCTGTCATGAAGCTCTATTCACCAAACATCTCTGGGGCCAGGTCTGCTCGACCAATCCCCTCCTACAGCCTTCTCGCATGAAGCCCTGCCCCCTCCTTTGCTAGATGAATAATGCTAATGGAAACCAGCTGGTGATTTGCAGGCTTCTCAGTAAGAGCATTGTACAGACATACACACACTCCCTCCTCTGGGTTTTTTTTTTTTTTTTCAGTGAAAGCACTGAAACCCACTACTATGGGTAATCCGCCACTAGCCTCATGGAGTTTGTATTGTGTCATGTGGACCACTTTGTTGACTTCCTGGTGATGAAAGAGTGGTTTTGAGGCTCAATACACATGCTCTGGCCTGTGATCATGTGAGTGCTGCTCTATACACTGTGGTATTAGCAGAGGGGAAAGAGTGTGCGCATAACAACATCATTGTTTTTTATTTTTGTGTTATAGGATGTGGAATATAGACATTGTGGCCTGTGGAGAAATTACTGTACTATAAATTTGGTACTCACAGATGTTTTCAGTATGTGTGTGTATGTATATATATTTTATGTATGTATTATTATGGATTAGTACTGTATGAGCAAGCACTGCCACCAGTTTGTATATTAGGTGAACTGTAGTCTTATTTGTAAATGCGGATACAGAAAGCATATCTCCAAATAATAAGCAAATATATTTCAGATTACTTAACAAAAGTTGTTTTACATTGGTTCAGATAACCTTGCCTTTGATATACAGTTTTACAACAGTAAAACTAGTAAGTAATAGATAATTAATGGTCAATGCTTTAACATTACCCCAGCAGTTCATTCAGCAGAACCTTAAAGCTTCATTTTCACAAATCACAAATTAAAAGCCCAGATGTAATTTTCATTCTTGAAAATTATTGAGGCGTTATGTAACTGCTTGATGCTGGTCATCGGAACATGTTTCTGTTGGCAGGGGCTATGGAATAGCATATCAGCTATCCAGATGTTTCTTGTTTGGTTATTTTTAGCTTAATACAGTATTTTAGGCACTTGCACTTGAAAGAAAAATGTGATAATATTGAATATTGAACTTTGCTACTTAGGATACATGTGCACTGCATGGTCAGAAAAGTTGTTTTGGATATACATAAGCAAATACATTTGAGCCTTTACATTTACATGCAATTTAAGTTTACAGGTAATTGAATAATTGATGCAGTGACTTATATGTTTCTACCGGCAACAGTTCTTTTAACACTAGCTGATACAGAAAGTAACTTCATTATCTTAACAGCGATGTCAAAAAAGTATTTCATGGTCTTACAAGATATACAGTTATAGGATTCAGTTGGCGCAATGGAAAAATGTCATGTGATTTGAGTCCAGACTGACCCTATTCCAGCGCGATGGGTAAGAATTAATGTATCCATTATGCTTACTGCTTTTAAGCATTATGATCTGTGAGTGCTTAAGTATGTATTATTATTGGTATTAATAAGTGGTTATAACATCTATGGAATTTTCCTTCCTGTGGGTGCAAGAAAATTTCTGTCAAAAAACAATAAGGCCAGTATTCATCAGGCTCAAATTCCCAGCCCCTGGAAGCAGTGCTGGTCCCAAGCCTGGAAAAAAAGGGAGGGTTGTGTCAGGAAGACGTCGCAAAACCTGTGCCCAGGTGTTGTGCGGATCAGATGGTCCGCTGTTGTGACCCCTCGATTGATTTCACCGTTACATTGAAAACAGTAAATAATCTTTTTAAGTCCTGATTTAACGGTAATTTTAAAAAGGTAAAAATAATTAGTAAATTATTAACATTTACTTTAATATATAATATTAAATAGTTCAAATATTAAATTATTATAATATTAAATACTTTAATATCTTTACAACATGTCAACAATATGTCTAGTCATAAGAATAACTGGTCTCGGTGGTACCCTGTAACCAGATAAATGTTGTAGATGACCAACATCCAACCAATTGTGATGAAGTAGTTTGCATTGCTGCTCACAACAATCCACCATTGAAAGAAGCAGAAATGTAGGCCCATATCACAAAATGCCAAACTTTCATCAGAAAGAAAGATGAGAAGTCACAAAGAAATACAGAGATAAAGAAAAAAATTTGAAACAGTTAGAGAAAGGCCAAGGTGTGGAGAACTAAGTTATCTGTTTATGATTCAAAACATACAAACTGATTGATCAAGCTTTGGGGTAGTGCCCTGGCTTGAGCATGCAGGTGTGTATGATGGCTCACAGTAGAATTAATTCAGAAATCTGAAGAAACATTTTGTCCACCAGCTCTATGGAAATGCGTTTAATCTAACTGGGAGAAACGTAATCATGCAACAAGACAATGACCCAAAACACAACAAAAAACGCAGAAAAAAGTGGAGGACTGGTCAGGTCGATCACAAGACTTTAGCCCCAATTAAGCTTGAATTTACCACTTGAAGAAGGGAACTGAAGGTAGAGTCCCCCAAAACAAAACAACTGGAAGAAGCTGTGCTATAAGCCTGGAATACCATTATGAAAAGTGACGGTTGAGTGATGTCAGTGGGTCTCTGACCAGTTGCAGTTATTGCAAACAAGGAATATGCAACCAATTAATAAGTTATTTACATTACTATGATTTAAGATGTCGGATCTAACAGTTTAGATAACATAAAATGGGTGCAATAACATAATATTATTGCATAATCAGTCATGTTGCAGAAGACAAGTAATTACATGTTTTACAGATGAATTCAAATACATTTTTCGCATTTGGGCTTGATTAAAGTCTATTATAGACTGTCATTGAATGCATACGGGCACACACACTCATACTCATACTCATACTCATACTAGTGTTGAGATGCTATGCAGGCTTCTAGCTCTTCACGGGAGACAATGCTAGACAGTCCTCCACCAGTCAGCTTTGTGCTTGTCCGTGTTTCAGTTCCTCATGACACTGCCATTCCCTCAATGCCATTCCACTGGTTTCATTTACCCCAGGCCAAGTAAGCTGATACAATGAATCTACATAGCACGAAGGTAATCATATCCAGCTGTCTCCCATTAAACATGCTTGCCACTCCAGCACCTATTTATAAACCGCTGCGATGGAAAATACACTGAAACATGCTCAGCCCTACCCATAGTAAATGCCATGGAAAAACTCTAGTCTAAAATGAGCATATGCAATTCCAAACAAATGTTATGTCCCTACTGATGTTGGAAGTGATACTGTATGTACATAAATATTCAGCTTCAAAACATATATTAACATGTTTGTTAAAGGAACCCATACATGTTTAATTTATCCTGATTTGTTTGCTAGTTGTATTGAAAGGTTAGAGGATTTGATCTGGCCAGCAAACACAGATAAACGAACTGATCTGTGAACAGGCAGGTTTAATGTCTGTAGTGTTACCCTGTATTGTTATTATGTAGTCATTCAGTTCAGTGTTTAAACCTTTACCCTGCTTGTTGCTTAATTGTACTGTATCTACTTTCCTAGAAGGTCCACTTTGTGTTGCGCTTGTAGATGTATTAGGTTTCACTTCTGAGTAGAGGGTTTAATTGTACACACACATGCAAGAAAATCTCTAAAAAAAAAAAAGACCATATCTGTATCATCTTAAACCTATATGTAGCTCTATATTTAATGTTAACTGCCTGTGTATCTTGATATTTGAGCATCATGTGAGCAATTAATGTGTACATACACTAAATATTAATTCACATATATTATTTTATTATTATTCACAGACTATTATTTATTTACTATTTTATTATAATTTTAGAATAATGACTTTTGGTTTTGTTTATAAATAATCATATCAAATATATACAGACCTGTGGACAGTGAAAGCCAGCAATGTTGAAATGCATAAAGCTCATAATATTTCTTACACAGGATGCAGTGGGTCGTACTGTGCGTGATTACAGGCAAATGTACACAAAATGCTTTTAAATAGTGGGTACATTTGTGAAGAATTATAATATTCATGATTATATCTTAATGTATACACTAGGAAATTCAGGTTTAATGAACTTCCTGACCTTTCTTGCAGTCACTGCACACTTTATACCACACCATGTGTACTGTAGCAGCTTTTTAGTATTTCATAAATATAGAATGATTTAAAAATAACAGGACATCCTCCTGTTTACAGGAAAAGGAGGATGTCCTGCTGATTGAGTCTTTAAACTATTAGATGGATTTAACACCCATAATGACCATATGGTGAAAAACAGGCCTTGATCGTATCCTTATTGCACAGATAGGAAACAGCAAGTGTGTTCCTAATTTATATTTACACCTGGAATTGGGAGGTATAATTTTGAAGTGAAACACTTGGATGTTTGAACAGAAGAATCCTGTTTCAGACATACTACTTACACTCTTTATATTGAAAGGGCAAACAGAGTCAAGGTTGATAACGTCATGTACTGACAGCCTCCATCAGTCACTAGACCTTGTTGAAGATTACTTCCATAAAAGGACCTGATCCCAATCCCCCTCCTCAAATGTGTTTTTCCTGGATAGGTTTTCTACTCCTTCCCTTAAATTTTTTTTTTCTGTTTGCAGTCTGTTGGTTGTATCCTCTCTGTTGATTAGCCAAACCGAAAAACAGCTAGACTACTCGAAGAGCAAAGAGTATCGATCAGAATACATGGATTAAGATAAGCAGAGGATTTCACTGATTAGTATACAGTATAGTGAGCTACCTAATTTTACTTGAGGGGACCAACCTGCTCAGTATGCAAGTGGAACGCGAGTCATATTTATTATTGGAGGAAGTGAAACATCAACTTCTAAGGGGAACGCTAATTAGGATACATCAGAGCAAAGTGATACTACTGTATGTGTTTATAAAGAAAATAATAATGCATTATAAACATAATGCAAGTCAAAGCTTCTATATTTTGTAATTCTTCTTAATGTAGAGGTTGCTGTGACATGCTGTCATTATTAAGCATTACTTATCTTAAAGAGTAATCTGAGTAATCATGTTTGTTTGGTTAAGTATGTGCAAGGTATGTATTTTTTGGACCAGGTCTTGGTTACATGATTTTTTACTCCATACCAGGAAATCTTTTTTTTACTTGTGCGGGAAAAAAGTACAGCAACATGCATCTTAGCAAATGTTGAATAAACGACTTGTTTTCATATAATGATGGAATTTCATGTATTATGGAAAATCTAATCTTTTGTACAAAGAAGTTAATATGGTCATTATTCCAAACTTTTTTCTTATTTCATGTTTCACGTTTCCTTGTTTTGTTTTTGAATTTTAAAAAGAATTCTTAAAAGGAATTCCCAGATTTGCAGATTCCTAGACTGTATGTAAGATGCACTGTATGAAGACTCTGTGATATGGTAGAGTTAAGAGAAGGAAAATGACAGCACCACAGATGGAATGAGTTGTCGGCCTATTAGTGCGGACATTCTCCTAAACACTAAAACACTGTGTTCCATGTGGCCTGTATGCTCTTATCCACTGCCGGGACATGAGTGACCCTTTCCCATGGGAAAAATGCTGCTCTGTTGCTCCTGAAAATGTTCTATGGGCCTGTGAATATTGTCTGTACAAGTGTAGGTCTTCTTTGCTAAACTCACAGCTTTTGGAGAGCGTTTAGTTTGATTTGTTTAGGAAATGAAACATTTCTGTATATTGGCTAATGACTAAGGAATGAGTATCTGTGTTTAATCATGAGTTTCATATGTGCTTAGGTATTTTGGAGAGCAATTTACACCAGAATGCTGTTCATGCCTCCCCTCCCCAAAACTAAAACATGGATAGGATTACCTGTTGGTTTGGAATTTGCTGGCTTTAAACCCAGAATTGAGAGCTAGGGATAATGCATTGTCATAATATTATAGGTATATGCAATAAATCAATGCAAATCATGAATGTGCTGATATTGTCAGTACATTTGTACAATTTATTAAATTTCACATGTAAGGTGAAAAAATAAAATATATTTTTTACTGTAGTGTAGCTTGGTTTTGGAATGTGCATGGGTTTCATTTGTTTTTTCACCACAGTAATTTATTTACAGATCTAGGGACATGAATATTTTAGGAGTTAGTCTACAGTATATGGGCTGTTTTTATCACAATTTCTTGGAGTTCTTTTTTAGGGATAATTTGCTATAATTATAGATTGTCTGTATGAGGGGAAAAATCAGTTCCTGTGTCATCATGTGTCATCATAAATGTATTAATGGAGCTTAAACAGATCTTTCACTTTAAAGTCTTTAAAACAATGCTTGACGCATCACTTAGCATTTTTCCCTCTAGGATGGGTTTATGGAATTTGGTTATGATGTGCTGCACAAGCTTGGATTTTATAATGAAAAGTATTGCAAGTCTTAGGAAAGAGCTATTAATGTTATTTTCTAATTACAGATTAATAGCTTTACTATGCTATCCAACTGTAAACAGGGAGCATACAGCCTTGCATCCAGGCATGATCCGGGTGTGCCTTGCTGACCTCACCCCACTCCCTCCCTTGGTAACTGAAACACACTGCCAGCATAAAGGAAGAAATTGTGCAATGAGACCATTTTGTTTTTTTGGTTACACTAACACATTTAGTAGGTCAAAACAGAACTTAGCTCATAGTTTAAGATATGCAAGCTGTGATTGAATCAATCTCAGTGCTATTTCAGGAAATCATTCCCCCTCTCAATGCATTAATTGTTTACACTTGGGTGGATCATAGAATATTTTGTTCTCTTTTCATCATTTAAAGGCCCATCAATTTCTAAAACTGTAGTCTGTCATTTATTTAGAGGTTTATTTAAATCCACATCACGTCTTTAAAATCAGCCTAATATTGTTTTGATGTTTTTTATATAACATAATAAATTCAGTAACATGGTTAAACAAAACAATCAATTGTTAACAAAAAAAGAAATAGAAACATTGCTGAACTTTTTGCATTATGAAGAAATGTAGGCTAACTTGGAGTAACTGCTACATCCTAGAAATGCCTCCAAATTTTCATGCAGCTAACCTCTCTTAAGCAATGCTTTGCTTATAACCCTATTAATATTTAAATATAAGTACCATTTTCCCCACATTTTCTCTCCAATTTGTTCTTGCCAGTGTCTACCCGCTAACTAACCCTTATTACACAACAGCTGCCAGCTATGTGGGGCAAACGCTTTCTTCCTCTAAGGAACATGGACCCGAACCTCCTAATCTAACTAACACTTAGAAAATTAAAAATGTAACTTTCCATACATTAATCATTAATTGTAACAAAGTACTTAGTTTACTAATATAGCATTTATTGTTAGCCAGGGAGCATTCATCTGCTTTTTATTTCCTTTTAGTTCCACACTTCCTGCTCTACCATCATCGGCATTCACGGAGACAGGAGAGATGTTAAATAAAGTTACATGAACTCAGTTATAATGTTTAACTTGATGTTTTTTTTTTATCTTCAATGCTATTTCATTAAATCTCTATTCAAGAAGTTGCCTTAAAAATAGAGCAATCTTCCCCACATTAAGTTTTTTTTTTTAAATATTAAATGCCAACCTTAGGTTTGAATTTTGTTAGTTTCAACTTTTTATTATCATGTCCCCAGCAGGAACGCTAACAGCTTTGCTAAGCATCTAAAATACTGTTTTGCAAACTATTTAAAATCTCGGTCTTTAAGTCCTTTTCTTCTTCTTCTTCTTTTGGCTGCTTCCCAATTTAATGGATTGTAAAATTATAGTTTTGTAGTATTTTTTTTTTACTTGGAGGAGTTATTTTGTGGTGCTTATTATTTGAAAAAGAGGAGTCCTTGGTGTCTACACACACACACACACACACACACACACACACACACACACACACACACACACACGCACACACACACACACGCACACACACACACACAACAGGCAATTTGGGAATGCCAATAAGCCTAATTTGCATGCAGAACTTTGAGAGGAAACCCATCAAGCACAGGGAGAGCATGCAAACTCCATGCACACAGGTCCAAGGCAGGAATCGAAGACAGACCCTGGAGGTGCAGAGTGATAGTGCTAACCACCACTAAGCCATCATGCTGCCCAAAATAGCTCTACCTTTCAAAAGCAATAATACCTGCAATGTCCCAAAGTCTGTAATTCTGGCAAATAAAGGTTGCTACAGCAAAGTTCATGCTGGTTTGTTTAATGGATTCCTACACTGCCTACAATGCCAATCGAATACCTGATAATATTCGTCCCATTGGGAATTATCCTACAGTTTATGTAAATACAGTAGTATGAGGAAGCAATGCTTTCGTCTTTTAGTCTGTCTTTAACTCTCATTTTTTCATCTGGCTACGCTGATCAGGTTCTAGAGATTTAACTTTCATTCTAATAACTGCCCTCCAAGTCTCTCCTTGTCATT
This sequence comes from Clarias macrocephalus, assembly GCA_011419295.1. Taxonomy (NCBI): domain Eukaryota; kingdom Metazoa; phylum Chordata; class Actinopteri; order Siluriformes; family Clariidae; genus Clarias; species Clarias macrocephalus. Next base: position 12,195 of record JAAGKR010003227.1, read on the forward strand.
AAGTCAGTCAGTAACTAGACAGCTAACCCAGCAAGGTTTCACTTTAATATGAGATTAAACAATATTTAAAAAATGGTGAATGATTGAAGAAGCTCTTCTGTTTTTAGGAGCTAACAGCAAAACTGTTATCTGTCATGTTTGAGATGGTTTAAAATATTTTTATCCTATTTAACATCATGCAAACTAAACATTAAAGCAACCACAACTGCTTAGTTCTCATAGGATTAATAATTGTAACATGAATCAGCAAATTACTGTAACATATTTCAAAATTAACAGATTTAATGTGTATTTAATGTGTTTTAGGGTGAAAGAAATGTATTTCTTAGTGGCATTATCAGATTTTCTGCATTTTCAGATGGGAGTGTGACTGGAGGTAAAAGTCTGATTGGATGTCTAGATGTTGACGTCATAATATTAAGTTGTCCCCAGGGCAGGGGTCATTGGCAGGACAATTCAGGAGGCCTATTTTTATCTGCCTATCATAACCTCATATATATGTACTAAAAAGTGCATTGTTAATTTCATTTCTGCAGCACTGTGCTTCCTGTAGTCACTTTTGTTCATGTACTGTACCACATTTTTTTCAATTACATTATATGACCAAAAGTATGTCCACCAACATATCACAGTTACAGTTGTCTAGAATGTCTTTGATTCATGTGACATTAAGATTTCATTTCACAGGATTTAAGGGGCCCAAATTGTTGCAGTAATGACAACAAGTTGAAATTTGTGAAAAAAGTGAAGAAAGTTTCTTAAGACAGTCTTTGTTATGGCTCATGTGAAATACAGTGAGCAGCCTGTACAAAGCCATGACCTTAACCCTTAATTCAATTCAGTTTTTATTATACAGAACCTTAAACAATGGGCATTGTCTCAAAGCAGCATTACAGAATCAAAAGATTATGTGAATAAGTTTCAATAAATCATATTGTCCCTGATGAGCAAGCTGAGGTCGATGGCGGAAAAACTCCCTGAGATGACAATAGGAAGAAATCTTGAGAGGAACCAGACTCGACAAGGAGCCCGTCCTCATTGGGTGACAACAGATGGCAGGAAGAGGATAGGTGTTAATGTTAAGTAATTATTGGAGGCCCAGGTACAAAACTGTACCTGAACAGATGGCTGCATCAGCCGAGACCAGAACCATTTTCATGGTCACCACACACATCCCAAGCAGACGACACGGGATTCCATGCGACGAGATGTCCAACCAGAAATGGGGCACCAGGATGAGTCACCCAGGTCCAGAAGACAGGGGGGATCGGGATGCAGCTCAGGAGAGCATGTGTAGCGTGACAGAGAGAGAGAGAGAGAAAACAGTTAGGTATAGTTACAATCACAAAATGCATAAGGTGAAAGTATTTTTAGTACAGAGTGCAAACTAGGACACTATGACAGTATAACTAAAAGGGAGAGCCCAGTGGAAAAAAAGGTTTGGCTAAATAAATAGATTTTCAGCCTAGACTTAAACACTGAGACTGTGTCTGAGTCCCAAACATTAATTGGAAGGCTATTCCATAGACTTTGGGGCTTTGTAAGAAAAAGTTCTGACCCTTTCTGTAGTTTTCATAATACGTGGTACTGACAAGCAGCCTACATGCTTTGATCAAAGTGGATCATAAAACAGTAGCAGTTCACTCAGGTTCTGTGGCTCGAGACCATTTATTGCTTAAAAGTCAATAGTAGTATTTTAAAATCAATGCAAAATTCACTGTGAGTCAATGCAGTGTGGACAAGATGGGGGTGATATGCTTATAAATGGTTCCAGGGAGGATGCTTGTTGCTGCATTCTGGACTAACTGGAGCTTGTTCATGCACCTAGTTGAACTTATGTAAGGCATTACAATAATCCACCCTAGAGGTAACAAATGCATGAACTAGTTATTAAGCATCATGTAGTGACCAGTGTTGGGGGACGTTACTTTTTAAAGTAACTAATCTTACAAAATCTTCAATCTCATAATCTGTTAACTACTAATACCACTATTTCACCTATGCAGTTCCGCAGGGGGGCCATAAGTATGGTTCATCATGATTCACCACGAGTTTTGGCGCTGTGATTAGGTTGTGCTGTTGCGCTGTGATTGTGATCTTTCAGCGCGTCGGCACTCGCATAGTCAAACCGCATAGGTGAGATAGGGGTATGACAGCAGAGGGCGGCGGGTTATTGGGGGCGGTGCTTGTAGGATGACTTTCTCACACACACATCAATGGTTTGGGAATGACTGCAGTATGGCTCACGGATTATATAAATTGTTTGAATAACGGATTACATTTTTGAAAAAGTAACTAAGTAACTGAGTACATGAATGGCGGACCAAACGTGTTAGATTACTCGTTACATCAAAAAATACTCTTAACGTGTTACACCTAACACTGGTAGTGACAATATATTCTTTATCTTGGCAATATTTCTAAGATGAAAGAAGGCTATCCAAGTAATATTATTTCCATGAGCTTCAAAAGAAAGACTGGGATCAATAATCGCACCGAGGTCTTTTTTCCCCGCTGCACACGGTGAAACAGAAATGCCATCCAGAGTTTGTGTGTAGCTAATTTGTGTATGTTTGTGTGTAGAGCTGTGTAGAGCTTACTTCTAACTGCATGTTGTCTATGTGTCAGTGCTTCTGTCTTGTCAGAACTATGCAGAAGAAAGTTAATTAGCATCCAGTGACTCTTCAACTTCAACACTCTTCTTATTAAGCTTTAATGTCTTTCATCTGTCTTTGGTAAGACATACGATACAAGTGAAACTAGAAAATTTTGAATATTGTGCAATAATTAATTTATTTCAGTAATGCAACTTAAAACGTGAAACTAATATATGAGACTCATTACATGCAAAGCAAGATAGTTCAAGCCGTGATTTGTCACAACTGATGGCGTACAGCTCATGAAAACCCCAAATCCACAATCTCAGAAAATTAGAATATTACATGCAATCAATAAAACAGGGATTGTACATAGAACAATATCAGATTTCTGAAAAGTATGCATATGTACTCAGTACTTGGTTTGGGCACCTTTTTCAGCAATTACTGCCTCAGTGCGGCGCTGCATGGAAGCTAACAGCCTGTGGCACTGCTGAGGTGTTATGGAAGACCAGGATGCTTCAATAGCGGCCTTCAGCTCTTCTGCATTGTTCGTTCTCATGTCTCTCATCTTTCTCTTAACAATGCCCCATAGATTCTCTATAGGGTTCAGGTCAGATGAGTTTGCTGGTCAATCAAGCACAGTAATCCCATGGTCATTGAACTAGGTTTTGGTGCTTTTGGCAGTGTAGGCAGGTGCCAAGTCCTGCTGGAAAATGAAGTCAGCATCTCCATAAAGCTCGTCTGCGGAAGGAAGCATGAAGTCCTCTAAAATATCCTGCTACATGGCTGCAATGACCCTGGACTTAATGAAGCACAGTGGACCAACACCAGCAGATGACATGGCTCCCCAAATCAACACAGACTGTGGAAACTTCACACTGGACTTCAAGCATCTTGCAGTGTGTGCGTCTTCATTCTTCCTCCAGCCTCAGTCCACTCCTTGTGAAAGTCCCCAACACTTTTCAATGGCCTTTTCCTGACAATCCTCTATAGGCTGCGGTCATCTCTGCTGTTTGTCCACCCTTTTCTTCCACAGTTTTCCCTTCCACATAACATTCTATTTTAAAATGTGCTTTGATACAGCACTTTGGGAACATCCAACTTCTTTTGCACTTACCTTTTGAGGCTTTCCCTCCTTATGGAGGATGTCAATGATGGTTTTCTGCACAACTGTCAGGTCAGCAGTCTTTCCCATGATTGTGCTTCCTACTCAACCAGACTGAGAGACCATTTAAAGGCTCAGGAACCCTTTGCAGGTGTATGGCTTGGCTATGGTTATGGCTTAATTAGCTAATTAGAGTTGGACACTTTGAGCCTAGAATATTAAACCTTTTCACAATATTCTAATTTCCTGAGATTGTGAATTTGGGGTTTTCATGAGCTGTAATCCATAATCATCTCAATTATGACAAATCACAGCTTGAACTATCTTGATTTGTATGTAATGAGTCTAACTCATATATTAGTTTTAACTTTTGCACGATATTCAAATTTTTCAAGTTTCACCTGTATAATGGAGAAAATATAAAATCACACAGCCATGCTCCCAAATTTTCTGGAAAGCTTTCCCAGAAGAGTGGCGGCTGTAATAACAGGAATGCAAGACCAACTCCATATTAATGCCCATGTTTTGGGAATAAGATGTTTAACAAGCACATGTGGTTGTGATGGTCAGATGTCCACAAACATTTGACTAAACTATAATGTATAATTCCACACTACTGTTTTGCATTAATGCTTTAAACGTGTTACTTGGTCACTTAAAAAATAAAAATTTATGATTTGCTAATTTTTTATTCCATTTCTAATATAAATATTCTCTAATAAGCTCTCAAATAAATATGTGCTCACCTTTTGACAACATACAGTTTAAATTTTACAATTCAATTAAATTTTATTTATATAGAGTATGATATATGATATAGTGTAAAATATGTATGGATCAAAATGATCAGATTGTCCCTGATGAGTCTCCCAGTTCTGTATATTCTGTACCTTTTCCTCATATTTTGCTTCCAAAGTTGCATCCAGACTTTCTTGTATTTATTGTAAACATTTAAGCATAAAAAATCTAACTTACAGTAAGGCATGAACCAGCAACAGGTGTAGATGATGACAGATGATCAGCTCAGTGATTATGCTGAATGCTGAGTGGTTGCAGCAGATAAGAGAGGAAATGAGGTTGCTGCTGAGGTTGGTACATAAAAAGTTATTTTTTAAAAGTAATCTACATAATGTTATCATTTCATTTAATGTAAAGAAATGGAGGTGGCATAAGACTTTTACATGGTACTGTCATGCTTAAAGTGACTTAAAAAAGGAAGTTTCCATCACTGGATAGATGTATAGACTAACATGTCATATAGTGGTTATTCGGCATCCAATTTGCAGGTGGCAATGCTCATCAAAACATTTTAACCTCGTTTTTGTTTTTGAATTAAGTTTCTTGGCCTTTTATTTTTTGGTATTTGGAAGTATGAAGTTTTCACCTCAGTGGTTAGTGGTGGGGAAAATTTTAGACCCAGTATGCCTCGATGCAGGAATGCTCTTATTTAACCCTGCCGAGGAAGTAATGGGTGGGGAACTATAGGAAAAGCAACTGATAAAACAGGGAGAACAAAGAGAAATGGAGGATGGGAGGAATTAGCTGGAGGTATACACAGGCTGCAACATGACATGTGTTATACAAAGAGTTTGCAGAGTATGCATTATCCACCATCGCTGGTTTTACGTTGGGAGGCACAGAGCTGCTAAGAGGGCAGTTTGTTTTTGTTTCCTCTGTGTGGCCAAAGACAATGAAACTGATGAAAACCAAGCCCAACATCTATCTTCAAAGAACTGAGTGATGTTTAATGTAGATAGGAAATAGGAAGCACTAAAGGCTTACTTTATCCATGTTTCACTGACATCCTTTAACTACCATGGGGTTTTAATCGTATTCAGCATTTTGCTTGTGTGTTTCCAAGTTGTATGCCAAGGAAATTCTACTTTTATGGATCCAGGTTATACTGCCAGGATAAAGGATGAGGGACGTTATAGCCAGATACGTTCTCCCAAATTAGATGATACTTCTAAGCAAACCTAAAAAACAGGACAGTTTGACTGCAAATTTGAGATATCTTATTTTTTTTCTCAGTTTTAATAAAAAGTCTCAGTTTTATAAAAACAAAAGGGCCGGGGAGGGGAGGGGGGGTATCTCAGTTTGCTATCAAACTGTTGTGTGATGAATTTACCAAAATAGCACTTTTTCTGTGAGAAATTAGAATCAATTACAATGTGGGCAATACTAAGTACCCCCTTTCTGCTTTGACGAGGTTTAAGAGGGTAATCTGGCCTTGATTAATTGATTGATTATGTGTGCAGATCTCTATAAGAGCAGAAGTTTTGTCAGTTTGCTGGTCTGGAGCATTTAGTGCCAAGAGGGAAAGACATAAGCAAAGGTCTCAGAGAAGCAATTATTGCTGCACATTAATCTGTAAATGGTTAAAAGATTTCCAAACCACTTGGAGTTGAGCATTATACTGTAAAGCAATAAAGATTATTCACAAGTGGAAAGAATTTAAGACAGTTGCCAATCTTCCCAGTAGTGAATGTCCCAGCATATTCACCCCAAGTTCAAAAAACGAATAAACCCATGCGCTACATCTTAGAACCTACAGGCCTCACTGAGCATGTAAAATGTTAAAGTCCATGACAGCACAATTAGAAGAAGACTGAACATGTACAGTGTTTTTATTTGATTATTTGTTCCATTTAAACCTGTGTAATTTTGTGTTCACAGAAAGAAGTTAAAGACGTGTTTGCAGCAATCACTTTTGAGGCATCCTACAGCCTGGGCAAACATGTGCTGGATGTTCATCGCAAACATGAGCTTGCTTCACTCTCTCCTGTTCTGCGCTGGAAGAAAGGAGAGAAGATTGCAGCAAGGAATGAGGTTAGATTTTATAGACCATCCAAGAGAGACGTTCAGTAAATTGCTGAACACTTCAAATTGTTACTGGCCTCTGCAGCACGATTAAATGAAGAATAGCTTTGTTTTGCTAAATGCTAAACTTTTTTCAGTGAATTTTGATTCAAACATTTAATTTCCCAGACATTAATGAATGTTTATGTTCGTGGAATGTGAATGCCTGATGGTTTTATTTCTGTAAGGCTCATCTTAATGCCGGCATTTTTGTTAGCCCATATGTTTTACTCTCTAGAATAAAAATCTTTTAGTACATCAGGAATTAATTATCATGGAATTAGTATCCTTTCTAACAATTCACAGTTTTTTACTACTTTAAGTACTCTAAAAGCAGATGTGCCAAATTTATAATTATTTCAACAAAAATATTGTTTTATTCTAGCGGACTGTAACTGTAACTTGGTTTTGGAATCTTTAAAGGTGAACACAGAGTCACCCATGATCAGAAAAATGTCTATGCAGGATCCAAGCACAATGTCTGAATTTTTGCACATTAGCACCCTCTAGCACACAATTTACCGTTTATCACACGGACATTTAACTTGTGTAAACATCCTGTACTTTGTCTGTTTGCAGACTTGGTTTGAAAAGAACTGTCTGTCTGATGACTGTGCTGCTGACCTGAAGCTACACGGCAAATTGCTGCTTTCAGGGTAAAATCTTCTGTCTGTTCTTCTGTTCTCTTCATTGTTGCTCCCTTTGTACTTGGCTGCTGCTTGCTGGAGATTGACGTCATAAAGTTTGAGTCGGTGTGGGTGTGTATGCTGGGGCTCTGACACATGCTTGGCTTTGACTAGCACTGGATGTCATCCATCTGACTTCTTTTAAGGAGGTCTTGGAGTCTGTGTTGTAATAATGTGTTTTTTTGTTTGTTTGTTTTGTCCAAATGGTGATAGTGTTTCCTTAACCTCACTGCTAAAGTCACACGTGAGCTTTTCAATAATTGACTAATTTAAATATTTAAATGCTGGAGTGTGTAAATTTGCATGTGACAGAGAGAGAGAGAGAGAGAGAGAGAGAGAGAGAGACTTCTCTTGTCCATGATTCAAAACAAGAGGTAAAGCTGATGTGCTATAAGTGTGTATGCAAAAGGAATATATACAATGTACTACTTCATGTCTGGTTCAACATTAGACAATCTTAGAAACTTACTGACATACTTGACGAAGTGCATTGCATGCATATTCCATATTCGTTTGTTATCATAATAATGCAAAGCCTTAGCCTCATATTGCCTCATGTTTGTTCTTTTATGTTTTTTGCTCAGACATCACATCAGGCCCCACCTTGCTCTCGGAGGGGTGAAAAATGTTTCTCTCAATATAACCATTGTAAATGCTGGCGATGACGCTTATGACACCAACATCTACCTAAATTTTTCCAGGGAGGTTCATTACATAAACTTTCTGCAGCGGGTGAGTCATTAAAACACAGACACATGTAGCATGTTCTAGTATTTCTAACAACACAGAGAGAGAGAGTACTGTAGAAGAGGAAGTGCAGGAAACAGGAGGTGACAGATTTGCTGGTGTAAGCTAAAGCAGCTGGCTATCATCATATTGCAGCCTTCTTTTATCACCATATCTCAGCCTCCAGGAGCATCTTGTCCTCTAGTAACATGTGTTTTACTCTAGCTAAAGTTATCAGAACACATTCTGTCGTAAGCACATGTGTGCCGTGTGAGATATTGGTCACACTGGACTTACTCAGACTCAAACAATGTGTGGATTTTTCTGTAGAGAGGAAAACAAATGTAGGACTAGCAGGCATGATCACAATTTGATTTTGAAATATATACAAATAAATCATGACATTAAAAACTACTGACAGGTAAACCTTGTTACACTGGCACATGTAAGGATCCGAGCCACTTTGACAAGGGCCAGATTGTGTTGGCTAGACGACAAGCTTAGAGAATCTCCAAAACATTAGGTCTTATGGGGTTTTCCAGGTATGTAGTTGTTATTACCCACCAAAAATAGTACAAATAAGGACAAATAATGCACCCTGCCACACAGCAAAAGCATTAAGAAAACATTTTGTCAAAATGTTTAAGGTTTTGACCATGTATTTCCTTTTGTTAAAACCAAAATTGTTTGAAGGTACAACCCACCTGGAAAGAGCAGTTCATCCAACTGTTCTGGCTACTCTATTACTGTACATATGTTTAAACACTCAAAACAGCTTAGTGCAGAGCCAGCAGTGTTGATATGACTCCATGCAGAGCAGAGGTCAAGCCAGATCAATTCCCATGGTGCTATTTCCCGTGTTGATGGACCACATATGAACTCATACACTTCTTTTGTTTTGTTTTAGACTTCATTGTTTATGTTTTTTACAACCTTATTCTAGAGCGGAGCTGCTCCCGCTGATGGATTTCAGAAACTCAATCTTTATGAGTTTATGAATTACAATCTTTTGAGGGCAGCTGATGTGTAGACCCACAAACGCTGTGCTTTTATTAGAGTCAAAGTTCATGTATTCTCTTTATTTGATTTAAAATAATAATGAGGCTACATCACAGCTTTTATTCACACTTATTTCTATCTGTTGACATTTTATGATTTGTGAAATTGCCTGTTCACTGTTTAAGGGATTGTTTGGGAAAAATCTAAAGCTCCCTCTAGCATTCATGTAGAGTTTACATTTGCTTGTATTAAAATTAATTGAAAGGGATTTTACAGCATAAACCAGCAAAAGTGAGACACAAACATGTGAAACATGTTGAAGACAGACATCCAAATGTCCAAAGAGAGTGTTCATATGTCAGGTCTTTCTCACAGACTGCCAGGTGGACAATGAGTAAACAAACTGTCTTCACTTCCTTTGCCCTTTAGTGAGGGAATATTGCTGTTTGTGATACAGCTCTGTGTGGTCAGGATATAAAGGAAATGCTGGCACTCCAGTATTCCCAGTAGTTCCATCTTATTACTGGTCCAGACGAGCAGGTTTTAAAAAATTCCACCCTGTGCCACACTAGGTGCTCATGGAGCTTGTAATTCTGTTGTGACGTTAGTAAACCAAATCACATGCAAAGTGACTCAAATATACCCCGCCAAAGTATGATGGTTTTATGGTGTGTGTTTTGAAAACATTTTTGAGCTGTCCCATTCCTGTTATCTGAAGAGACTATTTATTGATATATTTTCTTCCAAGTGCACTCTAGTCAAGCTAAGAATAGCACCATTGTAAACTCAGTGAGAGGTCAGTGCATCAGACCCATGAATCATGTCCTGCTCTGCAGTCTCTGAGTCCTCCTCTTCTCCTTCTGCACAAAAGTTTGATGAGCACCAGTTGGTCTGTTTTATCAGTGCACTTGTCGGAGCCCTGGTGGCTCTCAGCTTTCCCTAGGCCTCCCATGGATGGGCTGTAGAAGGCCAGCTCCATGAACCATGAATGTTCATTCCCTGCAAGGGTCAAAGCCTTACTGTTTACAAAAAGCCAAAGAATCTGTGCAGTGTTTGGACAAGCTTCCAAACACACTGTCCAGAGGTTTTCCACTTTTGCTGTTTTTTTTTTTTTTTTTGTGCGTATGTGTAAAAACTGTGAATGGTGAATGTGAGTAAAAATAAAAATTATTGTTAATTCCTTTATAAGGCTGTCATGAATTCATACAGTAGTACTGTAGGTCAGTAGATCAGCTGCAAAGTACTCATTAAAAGCGTAACATTTAAGATAACTGCAAAGATGCACTATTGTAATTTCCCCATTAGTATTCTAATCAATCCAGTATTCTGCATTAGCTACTGTAGTAATCCTCCTCAGGAAGAAATTCAAGAAGTCATACACATAACCAAAACAATAGCACTTAACAAGCTATTTTTGTCCCATTCATGTTCTAGCAATCAGTTTTGAATTGTGTTGTGTTGTATTGTTTTGTGTTGCACAGAACTACAGTATATATTTAAAATCTTTTTTATTGTCAGCTGACTGGTAAGGATGCAAGTGCAAAGAAAGGAAGCTTTACATTATAAAGCTAGAACACAGAACCAAAACAACAAGAAAACTGTAATCAGGAAAGAGGTGATGTTCAGGCAACAGTATGCAAGGCTTGTTAGAGACTGGTAACTAGGACCGTGTTTATTCCTGTAAAGTTTGTGTATTGAGTCCTTTAATATTGTGGATAAGTAATAGTGCATAGGTGTTTGTGATCAGTAAGATGAATGTGTCTGTTCTGGCTGAGTGTTGTGCAGCCTTAGTTGTAGGCATTGTGGTGTTTGTGGAAGTGAGGTACAGTGTGACAATCTTATGAATGATGTGACAGTTATATGCATGTTTTCTAACCCTTTGTGAGGACGAAAACACCTATACTATCAGAATTGTAGTTGTGAATACACTTGTGACTTTTATGTACACACATTTTAACATAGTTGCTTATTTGAAGTGCATATTTTTGACCTTCCTGCCTAAAACAGAGGTCAGACTTTGGAGTCATTATTACATATTTTTAATTCAATTGATGTAGTTATTCCATGTTTTAACATGTACTGTACAAAGGCCACTGCTGTTTGAATCATCAAGATTGGCTCAATCAATATTCACTAGCTGACCTCTGAATTAAGAACACTCGAAGACCTGCTATTTAATCAACCAACCATGTGGCAGCAGCACAACACATAAAATCAAGCAGATATAGGTCAAGCGTTTCAGCTTATGATTATGTGTGCTGGTTTAAATATTTGAGAAACTGCTAATTTCCTGGGATTTTCACATAAAGTAGTAGTTTACACTGTTTTTTTGTAGAGTTTACAAAAAAACTCGAACAGTTAATTAACGTATGACTTTAAGATAGTGGCGGTTTGCACCTCACAAGCACCTCAGAATACACACGAGTTTAAACTATAAAGTGGATAGTCTACAACCCACGTTGGTTTCCACTCATGTCAGTCAAGATCTGAGGCTGCATTTGGCACTGGCTGAGGAAAAGTGGACAACTGAAGATTGGAACGATATCACCTGGACATCTTGAATTTCAATCTTTAATTTCCTTTTCTCAAGCTTGAACTTTTACAGTAGGAAAATAGTTGGATCACAAATTTGCATTAAAAAAAGCTCCCTGGATTCAGTCAGCAATTCAGGCTGTAGTCTGGGATGTTATGCTGTGGGAAAATTTTTGGCACACACTGGGTCCCTTAAAATCAATCAAGCACCAGTTGCCACAGCAAGTATTGTTGCTGAGGACATGGTTCCTTAATAATGGCTCCTGATAATGAGCCATGATAATGAGCCATGTCACAAGCCACAAGTCATCTGAAACTGGTTTAAGGAATGTCACAGTGAGTTCAGCATATGTCAACATTAGAATAGGAATAATAAGACCCTCATCAAGTGATCAGTAAGTGCATATAAGAGCATGTAATAAATGAGTTTTTAATTGTTAAAATATCATTATTGTTAAGCCAATGTCATTCTAAACAGTTTGGGTACAGGTGTGTTGTGTTTCTCTGTGATAACATGATGTAGAACATCTTCATGCCTTTAACAAGAGATTGTTTCAACAAAGCACAGTAGCTGAATTGTAATGTGGCAGGTCTAATGGAATTGGCTGCTTGGTAGTAATTAATTTAATTTAATATCTCACTTTAGTGTTTATTAATATCAATTTCTCCTGCAGGAAGAGAAGGGTATTTCCTGTGAACTGATTCAGCTGGACTTCCTCAAATGCAGTGTGGGATTTCCTTTCATGAGAGCCCAGACTAAGGTGGACACAAAAGAGCCACTTTACCTAAGTAAAATAGATTGACTTATGCACCCGTTTTATTAAGTAAAGTATGACCAGTTTGATTGCAAAATGAGTTACAAAGATGCAACAAATGATACGATATTATGTAAAAGTGTTTTGGTTATAACAGTGTGAATTTTGTATGGTTTTGCAAAATGCTATTGAATAAATCATACTGAAGCTGTGTTTCCTGGCACTGAAAATATGCAATTTAGTATCAGTAATAAGTTAATTGATTTTTTTTTTTAAACAATAAAAAAAATCATGCTTCATTTATGAGTGAGTGAGTCACATGAGCAATTGACACAAGGATAAAAGTGCTGAGGTTTGTTTCGCAAAAACCCTTTTTAATAACAAATATTATGAAATATCATGAAACATTAAAACCAATGCAGTTCACAGCAGTTCAGTTCACAGCATTGTCAGCCTACTCCTACCAGTTTTAGTTTCACTTAGCTAGTTTATGACAGTCCCATATGATAATACCACTGCGCGCCATATAACATCGTTCTGGGCATTAAATGAGTGCATGTACAGTTATGTGTAAAAAATCTTATGCCACCCGTCATTTTTTCATATTTTGCTTCTACACAGCCAGACTTTCTTGTATTTTTTAATGCAGGCCTGATGAATAGTTCTCCAGGTTTCCTGAAAGGATTTTTGTCTCTCATTTTGAGTCTAATTCCTGTACCTGAGGAGTGTCAGAGGAATGTGTTTTGTTTGTTAAGCCACACGGTGACCTATGAATCATTCAGGCAAAAAAAATAATCATCTAACCTAAGGCATGATCCAGTGAGAAACAGGTGCATATGATGACATATGAGCAGGCCGGTGATTAGTATACTTAGTGATTAGAGGGGAAATGAGGTTGCTGCTGAGTTACAATTTGTAGATTGTATACTTAGGCACTTTGCAGCTTGTCACAGTAAAACATTTGTTCCAATTTCTTTCATTTAACCTACATAGTTGAATTTAATATGAAGAAATGACGTGTGTCCCAATACTTTTGTACTGTAAAAGTGAATGTAATCAGACATAATGACTGCAACAGCTTCCTCTACAACACATGTATCTCATATCTCTTGTTTAGAGAGCGACAAGCAAAATCTCCCTGCTTAATTTTTTTTTGTAAATATGACTATGAAGTTATGCATCATGGCTCCCAAATACATCCAAACCAGTGCTAGTGATAGTAAAAAATTTCTAAAAGAAGAATATGTAGTGATTTTCAGATTCTTTTTTTTTCTGTATTGCTATAGACACCCATGTGTGCCTGAGAAAAAGGATTTGCCAAAAATCCAAAAAATCCAAAAATGTATAAAATTTTGCAGTCACACTTGTCATACATATATCGACCTTTAATTCCTATTTATTTATTACATCTCAAGTTGTTTCATCCACTGTTTCACTTAAGAGAGTTAAATGTAATAGTTGTTTCAGTTGATTTTTTTTAGGGAGCTGTATTTCTGGTCATTTTTTAATGTGTTTGTTTGTTCCTCTCTGTTTTAGTACCATCTGTCTGTACTATTTGACACAAGTCACCTGTCTGGTGAAAATGAAACACTGATATTTTTAGTACATGCCAGGAGGTAAGATATATATATATATATATATATATATATATATATATATATATATATATATATATATATATATATATAAGTTATAAAATTCCTATATAGCCACAGTCGTTATAGTAAGTGCTAATGTGTGTAACTTCCTGTTCCTCCCTGTGTTTGTGAATCTTGTCTTAGTGCCAATCCAGAACATGAGAACAAACTACATGATAACACGTTGGAGCTGTCCATCCCTCTAATGCACGAGGTGGACACGGCTGTCACTGGGTAGGAGTTCAGTCCTTCAGAGGTGTAAACACAGCTTGCTTTTAAACGCAGCTCAGATAAAATGTATTTCGCATTAAACATAGCTAAAAGTAACAAATAGGCTACGTATTCCTGTGTAAAGACAGTCTCCTGTTTGTAAAACAGTAATTAACAATAATTAACCCAACCGGTAAAATGGTGATTTTCTAATGTAAATGTATAAAACCAAAATATGCTTTCTTTTTGTATATTCATTTGTGATCATTTTGTCCCTAGACAAGCTTTAAATTTTCTTTTGAACATTATGTACAGTCACAGTGTTCAGTGTTAATTATTGTACGTGATGCAGCTGAACACTGTGTGTTTTATTACACAGCTGCTTGTAATAGTAAGGACTTTTCAAACAAAACAGGTTTAAAACACTCCACTTTAAAACAGCAGAGTCCTGCTTCAAATATGAGCATAATATGATAATAAACTCTAAGTCCTAAAGGTTTTAGATGAAAGTTTTTAGAAAACTTTGCTCTTTTATAGAGGCAATAATACATAACCTTTTGGCAGCTTTATTATATAAAAATATACAAAAATCTACACATGTTCTGTTTTGATTTAGTATATAATCACCAAATACACTGTTTCAGTAATGTTTTGTTGTTGTCACTTCTGTATTCAAAATGTTAATGCTGACTTTCCAATATTAGATCAAAACAGATACCTAATCTGTGCACCTGTTTCCACAGGGTGGTTACTCCGTCCTCATTCCAGTATGGAAATTCTGTTGACTCTTCTCGCTTTGTTCATCTGGAGGACTTGGAGTGCAACTTCCAACCTCTCAACTTTACTTTTCATGTATGCAACCATTTATTATATTATTATATACTCAGGAAACCGCAAAGCCTAAAGTTTTTTTTTTCATGCTCTTGATAGAAAAAAAAGTTACGCAATATTGTTGTTTTAGGTGATAAACAATGGGCCAAGCAGACTGCCAGGCTCCACTGTGGACATAAGGCTACCTAACAGACTGGTGGGAAATGGAGCAGACATGTTCCTCATCCTAGACACACAAGTGAGTGTATTCTTCACCCTGTAACATTTATATGTGTCAAAACTGCTATTTCACATTTATGTAAGGAAATTAAACTACTCTGGTCAGCTGTATTTGATGTAATTTGTACTCAATTTCAGCACTGTGTCAATTTGAGCACAATTTCACAATCCTGTGTTTTAGTGTGAAGGTCAGTTTTAAAGAATAATATGCAAAATATGTTAACAAATACATTTTGTCAACACATTTTGGGTTAACTTTTGGGTTAAACCCCCCCCCCCCCCCCCCGTATGCATACATCAATGAGCATTTTTCAGTAACACATTTTTCAGTATTGTTGTGATGGGCAAGGGAGAGTTTTACACTCCTTACTTTATGAGAGCAAGGGGAATTTTTCCTTTCTTGGGATCTCAGCCACAGATAGCTGTGCCATTATGGGGATTCAAAGTCTGTCTGATAAAGTAATGCTATTCAGTTGCGGAACTTGGGAGCATGTCTATGTGCTCTATTAATAAGCTTAAAAAGGGACAGAAGGTCAAAGGAAAAGAGAGTTGTGAATTGCAACAGGCTTATTTTGAAATAAGTATACAGATATAAGCAAGGTTGATCTAAATAATGTTTTGGTTCCTTAAACAGGTCATGATTTTCGCACTACTTTTCCAGAGCTAGATGGTTTCTGACAGTTTACTCTCAGTTAATAAAACAGCAAATGCCTTATGTAAAACTAATAGTAGTAAATCTCATAATATCACTTTTAAGTATTGAAAGATTAACATTAAACAAGTGTCTTTGCGGGATTATACTGGTGTCTCATACAGTATACAGTACCAGTCAAAAGTTTGGACACAAAGTTGGATTTGTTTTCTACATTACAGAACAATACCGATTTTTATTTTTTTTTCAAAACGATGAAATAACACATATGGCACTAGGAAATTGAGTCAACAACAACAGTCAGTTGTTATCTTAAGACACAAAGGCCAACTGTGCTGAAATAGTTCTTGCAAGGACAGTATTGTCAAGTGCATTTGCAAAAGAAGGCCATCTTAGTAAAGCAAGACCAAAACTTACTTCTGCTGCAGAGACATTCATTTAGAGTTACCAGCCTCAGAAATCACCAATTAACAGCAGCTCAGATTAGAGCTGTTATGAAGGCTCTCAATATAAATAAACTCTTCAGTGGATATTGTTGCTTATTTTGGATGCATTCAGCATTGTTTTACAATGTAGAAAGAAATCAAAGATCATGGAATTGGAAGATATGTCCAAACTTTTGACTGATGTGTGATCAGCAATTACCAGTTACCACCACCAGGTGAATTGAATAACATTCATTATCAATTACATACCAGTAAACTGGTGCCAGGATCATGGGCACCCAAGGCTCATCTGTGCCTGTCTGGGGAAAATGTAAGCCCATCAGGTCCTATCTACCTGTGTGTGTGTGTGTGTGTGTGTGTGTGTGTCTGCGCGCGCGTGTGTGTGTGTGTGTGTGCGCGTGCGTGTGTGTGCGCGCGCGTGTGTGTGTGTGTGTGTGCGCGCGTGTGTGTGTGCGTGCGCGTGTGTGCGTGTGTGCGCGTGCGTGTGCGTGTGGTCTTAAAAAAAACATAATAGGTTTTAGATTTATTAGTGTTAAGTACATACAATTATGTATGCCAGAATATCTGTCATTCTGTGTCAATAGTTTTCACAGTAAATAATAATAATTAAAAGTAAAATATGAATATTCAATGATCTTTTGAAGTCAAAGCAAGAAATGGATCCATTACTGAACCCACCTAAATTGGAGCACAGGAAACATTTTACTCGGCACATAATTGTGTAAATGTTTGCAGGACTAAAGATTTCTTACATGCACACTGATCCAGTAAGATGTGTGCTTACATGCTCAAACTATTTAATCCTAATATAACTTTCTTCGACAAAATATTTATAGCTCAAGAATGAAGAATACTAAATTTCCTCTGGGAAACTCGCCATTTTGCCAAATGTTAACCCAACCTGGGGTAAACATGCAGAAAGTATAGATTTATTCCAACAGGGGAGAAATGATCAGATTAACTGTTTACATGGCTAATATTTTCTTATCAAATGGATTACACCAGGTTTACATCTCCCCTCTCATTCAGACTGAAAATTCCTTCTAATCAGGCTGGAGTGAGCCAGTCTGTTTTAAGTTTGGTGGTTACATAATGTATGTTTATTTTGATGAGTTGTTATTTCAATTAATAGTAGAATATTGGGGTCAATTTAAACAATTTTGCTGCGTGATCAGTATTGTAAAATACAATAATCAATATGATCCAAGGTTTACATGCATTAGACATTACACATAACTTTGCACATACAGTATTCACCTTGATAAATACGAATATCCTAATCTACACCCAGTCTATAGAAACTGTGAAGTTTGTTGTGGCCTGTTTTAATTCCATCTAATATATCTTAAATTGTGTTTGGTTTGATTTTACAATTCTAATCGACACTTTAGACACTACCCTGTTAGACATTTCAATTGATGGTATGCAACTGAGTGGAAAAGTTACCAAAGAGTATTTTACCCTGCCTTTTGCTGAAATGGTGTTTCTATTTATTGAAGATTTCTTAATATTGGACTTGGAATGGAATGAATGAGTGACATTGGAGGATGGTTGTAAAATTGTCATTTGAGGAAAGGCAGGATACAGTGACACAGCACTGTGGGTGGTGTGAGAGCAAAACAATGGGGAAGCCATTAGACATTTCCACAGATGGAAGCATTCCCTTGCCTGTCTGGAGAGGACAGAGGTTAAAAAAGCCTAGAGGGGGAAGATCTGCCTGGGCTCATTGATGCGACGTTAAGTAATAAATCACTTGAAATGAAGAAAACCCTGTTCAAAAGAAGCCTCTGGACTCCTACTGATGGACCATCCTTTCATGCCTTAAATCATCCTGATCAGGTCACATTTCATCCAAGTAGAATCGGAAAGACTGTCAGACTAATAGGATATAAAGTAGTAAATATTTTTATAAAGCATCTTTGTACTGTAGGGTATAGTGAACCTGAATATATGCATTTATGTTGTAAAAATGTTTAAATTATAAGGTAAAAATAACAGAATATACCATTTTTAATGAATGGTTTGCTGCAAAGAAGGCGGCACGGTGATGTAATTGTTAGCACCTCCAGGGTCCGGGTTCAATTCCCGGCCAGGCTCGATTCCCGTCTCTGTGTGCATGGAGTTTGCATGTTCTCCCCGTGCTTGATGGGTTTCCTCCCACAGTCCAAAGACATAAAGGTTAGGTTAATTAGCATTCCCAAATTGTCCATAGTGTGTGATTGAGTGTATGTGTGTGCCCTGCGATGGATTGACACCCTGTCCAGGGTGTACCTCGCCTTGTGCCCTAAGCCTCCTGGGACAGGCTCCATGCCCCCCGTGACCCTGAATACAGGATTAAGCAGTATAGATGATGAGTGAGTGAGTGAGTTTTGCTGCAAAGAATGAAGCAACCAACAGCACTGCCTCAGGCCTTCAGCTGCTTGTAAGACATTTTAGAAAGAGAAAAGTTGACAAGAAAGTCCTGTTTCAGAAACTGCAAAGAACACAACTACACAGTTTGTTTTCATGTGATATGAAAAAATGAAGAAATGAAAGTCCAGTTGCCTGTATTGTATTGCTTTCTGTGCACGTGTGAGGTTTCAGATAATGGAATTCTATGTATTCCTGTGTAGGTTTTGTCAGGCTTTGGACTCTGACTTGTATTCGGACATAACCCTTTCCTGATAAATAGCTGTCAGTCTTGTGTACGTTTGTGAAAGGCTCTTGTGGTGTCCTCCAGGTAGCCGAGGGCAAAGGGAACTGTACATGGCAAAGAAACCCCACACCCTGCATCATCCCCCAGGACAGAGAGAGTATTTTCCATGCCATCTTTGCATTTTTTTCCAAGTCTGGCAGGAAGGTCTTGGTAAGCCAAGAATAACATTTCCTGTTCCTGAAAAATCAATGTTCTATTTAATGTTTTTCAAATGGTAAAATTGTGTTTAGAGGTATTTATTTAGGCTGCTATATGGTTTTCAATGAGCTGCATTTAAATTCACAGCCTTGTTACTTTTAAACCACCATATAATATAGTACCATAGTGTGTGTTGGGTGTATACATAAGAGTGTATGAGACAGTAATATGATGATGTCCTCTGTCTACAGGACTGTGACCGGCCAGGAAGAGCTTGTTTAACAATTTCCTGTAGCCTAGGATCCCAAGCTAAAGATGAAGCTACAGTTATTGATGTGCAAATGCTACTTAACACTGAAACACTCAAGAAAGTAAGAACTTATTTCAATATTAATCAGTATGTTCACCACACAAAAAGTTGCTAAAATATAATAGCCTTCTATGAGATTCTTAAGCAATACTATGTCGGAATTTAATGTACAATGGGTCAGGCAGGTTTCCATCCAAATAGAAGTAAATGTGTTCCAATTTGTTTTAATGCAGGACAGTTCTTCAGTGATACAATTTGTTACACGAAGTCATGTCCAAGTGGACAGCCGGGCTATGGAGGTGTCCAGCGGTCTACCAGAGGACATTTCTGTGAGTAGTTGTGATATTGTTGTTGTTGGTGTTTGTTTGTTTTTTTCCCCTGTGCAAAACTCTTGAGCACATACCTAAAAATGTCATAAGTAAAGATGCATTTGAAAATATTTCTGTGTAAAAGATATTCTATAAAGGTCACTAATAAGTTATTCAATAAATAATCATAATCAATATTTGGTGTGAAAACTCTTTGCTTGAAAATAATCAGTAGTTTTGCACTATAATCACAATATCTGCACAATAATAAGTTGTGAAAAATAAGTTGTGCCTTTTTACTGGCAGGTTTTACTGAGTGTGCTGGAGAATATGGTTACTTTGGAGTTCTGCTAACTTTGTCACACATGTTCCTTTCTATTTTCTAGCAAAACCCAGCAATAACTTCCATTATTTAATTTTTTTTATTATTGTTATTTTTTGGAAAACCTAGTCTGTTATGTCATGATGCTTTTATTACAGGCACACAAATATTCTTCTGTAATGTTATTTATTTATTCATTTTTATGTTTGGAAAATTGAATGGTTGTGTACATCATAATGCAAACATGATGCACATATATAATAAAATTTATACTAATTGTAACAGTGTGCCTAGGACTTTTGCACAGTACTGTACATATACTAGCATTATGTCATAGTGGTCTATATCATACTCTGCACATGTGGTGAATTGTTTGCTGAATGAAATTGAAGAGAAAGCTGATGCTGCAAATTTAATGACCCAGATGCACCTACATTTTCTAAAGCTCTAAGCACAATGAGATTGAGACCCAGACTGTCCCTTTTTCTGGTTGAAGGCTGATCTCAGTAGATTCAGCTCTCAGCTGATTGAGTTCCTGAGCCAGTTATGGCCCCCAAATCCCTGCACTAATAAACATGAAGTATTTCTGGATAGTACTAATAAAATAGCCCCTGTTCCCCATCTCTAAGTAAGTGAATGTTCGTGCCACATGGTCCCAAGGCCGTTTTTTCATTAAAGTGAGTGGATTTTTTAAAATGATATCTTCCTAATACGCATTGCTTACCACAGTTAGCTGTGTTGTGCTACTCACCAAGGTCATCTCTTCATCACTCTTACAGCAACACAATCACAATAGTTATTTTAAAAATCACAGTTTACCTTAGCTTCATTTTAGTGTGTACTGAACCGAACACAGTAAGTAATGGTGTGCATAATTACAAAATTTGTTTGAATTACATGTACAGTGCGTATCACTGAAAGTTCCAACCACATCCTCAACTATGTGACAATGTGACTGAGAATGTAGAATTTTGGCTGTAATTCTACATAGTGTTTTTCTTCAGGCTAGGTAACCAGACCACCGCTAAGGACTTTTAGGTAGGATTTGTTGTCTAGAAGGGAAGAGACTGTAAGGTAAATGTACAGAAAGGTCATCGTCAGTGGAGAAAGATGGAAGAGCTAGGAATTTATAGGAAGAAGGTGCAGGCCTGCTTTTTTCACCAATGAAATTTTGCCTACAATAGTGCAGATTCACCAAATGTTGGGATTTCTATAGACTTCTATAGATTAGTTGTATCCAGTTCTCACAAGCTGTCACAACAAACAGTGTGTTGTACTCGCTAATCATTTTCAAATGTGGTAAGCAGTGTTGTGGTTCGGGCTTAGATTTAAATCTGTATTTATGTTCCTGCTCAACAGGTTAAATTCTTCCACATTTTCAGGTCACTGTCTGTGTATTCTGTAAAATATTGTGCAGAGAGAGAAGGACTTTGTCCAGTGAATTAAAGGGATAATTGAATACAGTTGAGAATGCATATAGTGTAATAATTATGTACAGTATATATTTTATATATATTTAATTCCCTTCATTATTAGTTTTTTGTTTATTCAAAGTAAAGCAGTGCCTTTTCTCATACCTCTTGATGGCTAAAGTTCCATTGGTAAGCTGATAAGATGCATCTGTACATTTATATTAAAGCACTGTAATAATGTAAAAGCATTAAATATGTTTAAAACCAGGCAAGCCATGCAATACGATCCCAACACTTTATTCTGAATATGTAACTGTGGTCTGTAATGAATTCTACAGACATTTTTATCATAATTACAACCACCTGTGACTGTCCCAGGCTGTGATTGGCTATTGTTTTTAGATATACTATGTCTATTAAATGAATATGTGTGAGAGACTGTGATGGTTTTCATCTAATCTGACTTTATGTTGCAGCTGGTGTTTGAGGCACTGCACAGTCAGGAGCCCAGGGGTTATGTGGTGGGCTGGATCATTGCCATCAGTTTGCTGGTGGGGATCCTTATCTTCCTCCTGCTGGCTGTGCTGCTCTGGAAGGTATTGTTTTAGCCTATAAAAACCCAAATGATTGACTAAGAGAAAACAGTTTTGTGAGGCTGGGTTTTAGTCATAGTCATGGTTATTTTGCTAGCTGTCTACCCCTTTTACCTCCTGACATGCAGACCCTGTATATGTTCAATGCTAGGTTGTTTAAATGATTCGCATTGGTCACTGAAAAATGTTAATCGTCAACCAGCTTATATAGGGCATAGAACACCTACCCATACACTGTACGCTGAAGATGCAGTAATTTCAGGATTCACCCTGAATTAAACAGCATTTCCCTAATAAAGGCAGCAGGAGAAGCTCTAAGATTATCTGGGGAAAGTACAGAAGAACCTTTCCTGATATGTGCTAAGAGTCATTTCAATGGGCTTAGATGCTTTTACAGTGTTATAATAATGAAGTGGTATTAAATCATGCTGCATATTTCTCTCTTAGATGATTTAAAGGCATTCTTACAGCATACTACAGTTGCATCCTATTAGCAGACAGTGTGGGAGTCTCTCCTCCTCCTTTATAAGCATCACATGCCCCAAAGGTCTAATGAATACTGTCATTCACGCACTTGTCTTATGGAGGACTCCTTTTGTTGGACAGAATAGCAGACTAGGGGGCCAGTTGAGTGATCCCATCCTAAAATTGTGACCACAAATAGATAATAGCTGCTCACATCATTTACAGCATCTCTAAAGAGACCAATCTTGGTTTTTATTTTTTTCCATGTTCCACTGGGGAAATGCACAACAAAATATTGGAATGTTGGTACTGGGATACATTTCCCTCCCATTCCCCAACACCCTGAAACTGCCAAAACAAACCCCTTTTACAAGAGCTGCACATATCCAGCATGGAGGAAATTCAGGAAATGCCTGAGGAGAACGGAGGTCTAGATCAATAAATAGAGCTTGAAGCAAAGAAAAATCCACTGAGGAACTCAAAGAGGAACATAATTTTTATGACTCTGACAGTTACTGACCTTCACAGCAGTTTATTTATCCTTATGATCATACAGTATAAGGATACAGACTGTAGGTCCGTCCATCACTCCATCTGTTTAATATTTACTTTTTACACTGAAAAACTATAACTGCACTTCATGCTTGGCGTGTCAGTTAAGGTTTTTTCTCGTGCTTTCTTGTCAAGGCGATCAGGCTGTCATATCCTGTCCCTTAAGGAACACTTGCTACTGTATCTCACAAATATCATTTGCAGAGGATTGTTGGGTAGGGTCCTATTTCTCATTTCTCAGGGTTTTAAAAGGGTCCTCATGAGATTGAGAGTGAGGACCAATCATAGTAAGACTAATAAAATGAGAAACATGTCATTTTGCTTTGATATTGATTTTACTTGTCATAAATAAATATTAGGCTTACAAAACAGCTGATTAAATCAATTATGATTTATTAATCTAAATGAATGTTGAGCATTTTATATGGAGCTACTGCATGGAATCAACAAACAATACTGCATTGAAAAATCAATATATTTTTAAAAAAAGATTAACTATCAGTAGAAACCTTTGCTCTTTGCTTTCATCTGTTAACCCGTTGTCTTTTTCTTTCCATCATGTTACACAACCTTAAACAGAGTTATGAATAATATTATATAACTAGAGAGGTACATTTGCTGAAGAAAATGTGAGTGGTGCTTGCCATGGCAAAACTTTGGAGTCATGCTAGCAACTTGCTAAGCAGTCCAGCATCATGTTATCAGCATTCTAATGATGTAGCTAGCAACATGCTAATATAGTTAGCATAATGCCAGCTACATGCTAATTAGCTAAACACCATGCTAGCAACATGCTAATCACACTAGCATCATGCTAGCAACATGCTAATCAGGTTATTAGCAAAATGATATAGTTAGTATAATGCTAGCGACATGCTAATATTGTTAGCATCATGCTGGCAACATGCTAATATAATTAGCATAATGATAGCGAAATGCCAATATTGTTAGCATAATGCTAGCAACATGCTAATCTTGTTAGCAACATGCTAACTGCATGCTAATGATTTTGCTAGAGGACGTGGCTTATGAGCATCCTGATAAATGCGAAAGACTGATTGATTGCCTGAGTAAAATGAGCCCACCCCCCGTGTCTCTACGACAATGGGATCCACAGTTAAATTCAGTTTCAAAGTTTCTATGGAAGTTACCACTGTATGTTAATTGCCCCCTGCTGGGGCAGTTTACCACTCGCCCATTAGAAAAGTCATGTCAAGCCCCCTTTCCATGAATAAACACAAATAAAATAAATTTCCGAATGAACCACACAATTTGCCACCTGTTTCATGAGTCTACGACGAACGGAAAGTGATGAGTCATGCACCAAATTCCCCATTATAAGTCAATGGGGCAGATTTGGGCACCTGTTTTACCCCGGGGGTAAAACCTATACTCTTTTTCGGGGTATGTTCCAACACAGATTGCAAGCCTCTACAAATTTGGTAAATTTGAGATTTCTACCAAATTTCCACTCAGCGCTTCAATCCGTCAAAGTTGGTCTCAATGATAAGTCTATGGAATTTTTTGGAGAGATTATTTGCCCCCTGTGGGGGCAAATTACTGCCTGCCCCCTCAAAAAAGCACCCCAATCCCAAATAAGCCGCACGATTTGACACCTCTTTCAAGGGTGTGTGACAAACGATACAGTACTAGTTACGCCGCAAAGTCCCCATTATAATTCATTGGGGCAAATTTGGGCGCCTCTTGCCCCCCCTGAGGGTAAAACCTTTACCCTCTGGCGTGGTATGTTCTGACACTGCTTGCTGCTCTTCAAATGTGGTCAACTCTGCATTAGAATCCATCAAAGTTGGTATCAATGTTAAGTCTATGGGATTTTTTTTGGAGATTAATTGCCCCCACAATAAAACCAGCCACTCCTCAGAAAATTCTTAGCACCGCAATCCCGAATGAGCCGCACGATTTGGCACCTCTTTCATGGATCTACAACAAACGATACTGTAGTAGTTTTGCGCCAAAGTCTGCATTATATGTCAATTGGGCAAATTTGGGCACCTTTTCTGCCCCGGGGGCAAAACTATAACCTTGTGCGGGGTATCTTCTGACATAGCTTGCGACCCTCTTCAAATGTGGTGAATTAGAGATTTCTACCACATACTCACTCTGCACTTCAATTCGTCAAAGTTGTCTCAATGTTAAGTCTATGGGATTTTTTCCCCATTATATTTCAATGGGGCAAATTTGGGGACATCTTTTGCCCCGGGTGTAGAACTTATACCCTCTTGCGGGGTAAGTTCTGACACAGGTTTACAAATTTGACCATTCTACAAAATTCCCTCTATGCACTACAATCTGTAGTTAGTCTCAATCTTAAGTCTATGGGACTTTTTGGGGCGGTTAAGTCTATGGGACTTTTGGGGGCCCACCCACCCCTTAGAAAAGTCATAGCACCCCATTCCCGACCAAGCCGCACAATTATAGATTATAATAGTAGTCCTTCGCTTCTCAAGCACCATTAATTCATATATAAATAATATAATATAATTATTAAACAAAATATAGACAAAAAAAACATTGAATCTAGTGAATTTTAAGAGTAATTCATTAAGAAGGCAGAGACTTAAATATGTAGTCATTCAGCATGCTGTTTGGCAGCTCATACTGAGCAGTTTTACATCAACTGTGTTTGATGCAGCTAGTGTATTTCCCATTGCCAACAAGGCACATACAAAAGAGCTAATATCATTAACCATCATTATGCGTTGCCAGGTTTCAGTTAAATTTTCTGCCCCAGGGGAGCTCTAACAGCGCTTGTTACAGTTTCCATTTTTAGCCACTTTAATATTAACTCTATGCCAAGTGAGGCTAAATGAGCATTTGCCCCACAATTTAACAACTATTTTTTTGGTTACAGTATAATGAAAATGAATGGCATTGTGAATGAGGACTTCAGTGTATGAAGCTTTTTATTTGTTCAATAGCTCTGCCCCAGCTTCCCTTATGAATGTGACATTACAGAAGATCATTAAGGCCAAATAAATATAATTTATCATATAAAAGTAGCTCTATAACTATGAGAGAGAGTATTTATTTTCTGGTAAGGTTAAAGATGAAAAGAAAACTACAGATTATTT
The DNA here is from genome assembly GCA_011419295.1 of Clarias macrocephalus. Taxonomy (NCBI): domain Eukaryota; kingdom Metazoa; phylum Chordata; class Actinopteri; order Siluriformes; family Clariidae; genus Clarias; species Clarias macrocephalus. The sequence continues at coordinate 38,339 of JAAGKR010003227.1, forward strand.
CCACACAGTGGTGAGCAAATATTTGAATTATAGTCAGAGGTTTCACTCAGTTAAAAACTATTTCTGAATTTTATAGTTCTACAGTATTGTTTATCTATAATTTAAGGATTGCAAGCCATGGTCCTTCATTTGGCAGTAAAAAGTTATTAATTAGCTTTATGTTACAAAGTGACACTCGTTTTAGAGAATGTAACACTTCGTTGTACGCTGGATTATCACATGCATGCTTCTCTTTTTGTCAGATGGGATTTTTCAGGCGGCGGTACCGAGAGATGATAGAGGCAGAAAAGAACAGAAAAGACAGCGATGAGAGCTGGGATTGGCTTCAGAAGAGTGAATGAGAGCTTTGGGTTGTTACCCTTACCACAGCCATGTCCTTAGTCTCATACTATCCAATCTTCCATATGTGGAAGAGAAGAATATTCTCCAAATTTTTCGGAGCCTCGACACTTTTTTAGGTAAAATGAATATTTGGCAGGACAACATGGTTCACCAAATATGACTCATTGTGGAATACCATATGATCTCAACAGAGGTGGCCATCTGCCATTTGGAGCAGAGACAAAAGCAAACAAATGAAGACTTCCACCAAAGGATATGGATATTGCATCATAACTAGCAGACCATAAAAACTCTCAGGGCATTGTTTAATAGCAAAGACCTATTTTTTTACATGTATTCATGTTGTATAAATGAGAGCTTCAGGAGGGCTTGTAGATTTTTGGCCTTCAAACATGTATTTTACATATTGATGTTTGAAAGCACTGATTACTGATTCATGTTAAAGACTTGATACTCTTCATGTAAAGATCAATGTTCCACAAAGAATAACAGTATAATAAGTTGGAAAAATCCTGTAAATGAAGGGTTGAACTTCTGTTTCTTTTAATTTCACTTCCATCCAATTTGAGAAAGCTATGTTTTTGTTTTTGCTTTTGGTTATTTATCAGTTAGAGAAGAAACAGATGCTCATGTCAGTGCAAGTTGCCAATTTTTTTTTTTAATCCTGCATATCACTGCACTGGATAATACTCCGTTTTATAATGGTATGAACAAGACCCTTTTTAGCAGACCCTTTAGCCCAGCATACCTTCATGATTTTTTTAAGTACACAAAGCATAAATTGTGTGCAGTTGTCACAAATCCAGTTATTGCACGCATTTCTAAAGCTTTCACTGTTTTTGTAAAGATTTCACTGTTTTGGTAGCGTAATTATTTTTAGCCTCTGGTTAAATATTGCACCTAAAGACAAGTCAGAATGTGCTGCACTTCACAACTGAGCCTAAGCTCAGTCTTTGAGAAAGAACAAAAAGTTTTTGGGAAATGTTTTATGTCAACACATTGGAATGCAAGGCTCCCTCATAACTCAGAGCACATCAGTTATAAAGCAAAGCCCCACTGCATGCAGAGGTGTGCAGTCACTTCTTTCTAAACCTAGTTTTATTTTAAGATCATTGGACAAAGAAGCATTATTGTAAAATGCAGCAGTGCAACAGAACTCAGTGAATGTAGAAGCTATTAAAATCCATCATTATGTTCTGGTTTCTGGTGTGAGGGGCTTAAACCAGTGAGCTAACTTCTGTCAGCATCTTCTCATTTTCTGTCAATTCTTACATATAATCTTTATCATACACTGAATCTACAGCCTGTAATGTGTCTTTTTGTTTGAACAGAGAAAAGTATACGTTTATAAATATTATAAATATTTGTTAAATCGGAGATGTCATCTAATAAAGACTTTTTCTATTTGTTCTATAATTCACCAAACATTTATACCAAAGTTTTTTCCAGTTATTTCATTGCTTGTAATTCACATTTGCTGATGTACTGATATCTGAGAAGTTGTTGTGAATAAAATTGCTTGTATGCTGTATGAATGATCTATTATGTCACTGGCACGGCAAATGTAAATTTACATTTCTCCTCTGCACCTGGCAACGAGTTTTGCCTGAATGTGCATCTGAGAGAAATACTTGACATTAAATAGCTATTTAATTGTTGTATATTAACTGTGAGCGTTTCAGTATTATTCATCACTTTTTAAAAAATAAAAAATAAACTACTGTCACAGAATTTCATGTTTGTAAATGCAGTGAAGTCTATGTTGTACAAGTTAAGGGCTGTTCAAATTGTATGTTTGACTGTTTTTTTTTTTTGTTTGTTTGTTTTGTCATGTTAAAATGAAATAATTAAAGTTCACAACTGAATATCTTTTGTGTGACTCAAATGTGTGTCTGCCAGTGATTTTTCCTTTGTAGTAGTAATATCGCCATCTAGTGCTTTTAAAATACACTGGACATCTTTCTCATGAAGGCTTTTTAAACAAAGCGAGGCCTTCAGGTTTTATGTAGTGAAGAAACATATCTCTTAAAGGTTTAAGGGTTGTCATTTTTGTAATTTAATTGCAGTTGAGTCAAATGCCCACATCTTTGCCTGAAAATGTAAACAAACATAATTTACCTTAGTACTTCACATTTAATCAAAGAAGAAGAAGTGCGTTTTTTATCTAAAGAAGCTGCAATTTGTTACAGATAATATACACATAGTCAGGGAAAGTTATAGAGGTACAACTTAATTGTCAATAATTTCAAATACAATTTTAAATAAAATTTTTTTTATATATATACTTTTGTGGTAATAAATACATATCATTCTCTTAATTTCATTTGTGACATTATTTGCTGTTAAATATAAACAAATACAATACGTTTAAATACCAAGTAGTACATTTAATTCTTACAGTACATATTGCAGTTGAAATCGTAATGTAAATGTACAATGCAAAGTAATTGCAATATCCTTTTGTAATTCTTCCCTCCATACCATTAGTAGCTATATTGCACAAATACTGATTTTTGCACATGTTTTAGTTATTGCACAAAACCCATAGTAAATGCACAATTTTTGGTTCATGCACAGAAATTGTTTGTACATATAGTTACTACATAGAGTTATTACATGCAGAATAGGTGTCCTGAAAATCAACTTATAACTCATTTCATCTCATCAAACACTTCAATTCAAAATTTGGTTATATGTATATACTGTAAATGCATTCCAATTGCACTAAAATTACACAATACCTCATAACCATTAGATTATGCACTGAGGTCATTGTTTGGCTCAGATGGCAGTTGTTGCTATTAGACACAAGAGAGCCAATCAGAGGGCTTTGCCAGCAAACTTCATTAATAATTTGTTGCTACAGTGTTGCTGATGGTTACTAGGAGCTGCTACAACACCAGGTAATTACACAGTTATTTTTTATCATTATGGACAGTTTCCCAGTTTTATAGTGCAAGACTTTGTAGTGCAAGAACAAAAATCCCTTGTTGTGTGTGTGTGTGTGTGTGTGTGTGTGTGTGTGTGTGTGTGTGTGTGTGTGTGTGTGTGTGTGTGTGTGTGTGTTATTGTAATATGCTTTAATATGCTGCTAACATGTTATGTTATTTTCCTTAAAAGGGATGGCGTCCCTAATAGAAGACAGCTTGATAAAGTCAAGTTTGATCAAGCAGGTTGTCGCCCCCATTGCTGCTCACATTTGTTACCTTGCACTGCTGTCTGAGACTAATGGCGAGACCGTACAGTTCATACAGCTGGAGGCTTCAGCTCGTGCTGTAGCCAAGGCCTCCAGGAACATGGCTGATGTAGCAACAAGGTCAGTTAAAAAAGGGCCGTGTTGAAAATGGTGTATTATTAAAATATACATATATTTAGTGGCCATTTTCTAAGCAATGTCGAGCTACTTGTGGATGGAATTATTCAAACAGTTATGTGGTACCCACATAAAGCCTTTACGCATGAACAGATGCGGTCAATACCTTCAGTTAATTTTCAAATAAAACACCAGAATGGAGAAAATCTCACAGTTTACAGCTAATGGTGTGGATAGAAATTGGTTTCAGAAATGACCAACTTGGTTTAAGCTAATAGGAAGGCTACTTTAACTAAAATAATCACTCTTTGCAGTCATGGTAAGCATAAAAGCATCTCAGCATAACAAACCATTGCCTTTGAGGCAGATCAACAGTAGTAGACTACAAAAGATTTCAGTTCTGTCAGCCAAGAACAGGAATCTTAAGCCAGAATCCACAGGATCACCAAAAAAAAAACGGTCAGTTAAATATTGGAAAAACTTACCCTGGGCTGAGGAACCTCAAATTCTCCTCCAGCCTTGTGTCAAGAGGCCCAGCTGGTAGAGGAGGGAAGAAGCTGTCTCCAGCTACTGTAGTTCCATGACAATGAAATGAAAAGTGATTTATTGTACTTTACTTTACATTCACCAAATTAGAATCCAACAGAGCACCTTTGGAATGTGGTCAAATGGGAAAGTGCAGCTGATATATATTTGATGAACGACACAAGTCAACTTGGACCATAATCGCAAAGGATCGTTTCCAAAACCTTTTGGAATCAATGTTATAAAAAACTCTCTCACTCACTCATTCTCTATACCACTTCTCCTGTTCAGGGTCATGGATGGCCCTGGAGCCTATTCTAGGAGACTTGGGGCAGGAGGTGAAATGCACCTTGGACAGGGTGGCAAACCATCCAAGCACCGTCTTTGCATCTGTCCTTCTGCATTCCTGTCCTGAAAACCAAATCTGGCCATCACATTCTCATCATCTCTGTTCCTGTCCCCAATATGTCCATTGAAATCTGCTTGAATTACCGCTCTCTCTCCTCTGGGGATGCTCTACATCATGTCATCAAACTCACTCCAGAATTTTTCTTCTCTTCTAACACACATCCTACCTGTGGGGTATAACCACTAACACCATTGAACATCACACCTTCAATTTCCAGCTTCAGACTCGTCACCTCATCTGATACTCTTTTCACCTCCAGAACATTCCTTACAAACTCTTCTTTCAGGATGAGTCCTACCCCATTACCTTTCCTATCCACACCATGGTAAAACAACTTTAACCCTGCTCCTAAGCGTCTCTACCTTTCCACTTGGTATTATATATCCTTCCTTCTCTGCATTATGTTAACCAACTCTCTTGCCTTCCCTGTCATAGTCCCAACATTCAAAGTTCTAACATTCTCTCTGCCTACAAACATGCCATCCTTCTCTCCTTCTTCAACCTACAGTAGACCACAGTAATTTCCACCGGCACCCTGTAGGTCAACAGCACCGGTGGTAGTCATTGTTAACCTGGGCCGCGACCGATCCAGTATGGAAGCCATGTTAATGATTCACATTGTTGATTGGTTTTATGTCGGATGTCCTTCCTGCCACATCCCTCTGCAATTATCCAGCTTTGCGACTGGCATAAGAAGACACCGGATTGTGCCCCCTGTGCCTGCATTACTTTGTAAACAGACATTTAAAATGTAAACAAGTTCATTCTAATAATATTAGCAGTATATCATTTTGAACACAGCTACTGTTAGCATACAGTACCTCTGTTTCCCTGTCCACAGAGTGATGGCAGAGTCAGATGATGACGTCATAAGGTTGGAAATGGGTCTACTCCTGGAACCTCTAATGATGGCAGGTCAGCATGTACTTCTTGCCACTCAGAAGCTCAGCATACAGCCAGAAGCTAGAGAGCACAGAGAAGAACTTATTGAAGCCACACAGAATGTGCTCCTAGGAGTCGTGAAGGTAAAATGAGGAGAATAAGCGATTAAGATGCATAGGATATGGTTGTGTTACTTGATTTGCTGTTCCCCTTGTACCAAAAAAATAAACTTTTATCCTATTGTGTTTTATTGACACAGGTTTTGTTAGTTGAAGATGATGCAACTGTTAGGAAAATTACTGCAGCTGCTCACTGGCTACTGAGTTGCATTAGAGATGTTGGAGATGCTACAGACATGCCATCATTACTAAAAACATTCCAGACATTTTCCAAGGCATTCCTGTTGCTTCATAACTTGGTAACAAATAGAGTAAAAGATCTATGTGATCAGAGGCAGCAAGATTGTGTGAAAACCTCTATGGAGGTATTGAGAAGATGTATCTCAATGTTTCACACTGCCATGTACACACAAATCAAACACCCAACCAGTGAGGTAGCACAAGATTCCAAAAAATACATCCTCCAACTACTAGACTGCACTATAAATGATATCATAACGATGCTCAAGGGCAACTATCAATGCATGCCCAAAGGTTCATGTGGATATTACACAAAAAGACGGATTAGATTGTTAAAACTGCTGTCTGATCCATCATTCATTTTGTTTAAGGACAGCGATTTTGATGTTGTGCTGCGGGATTTGGTGTTCCACAGCATGGCTGTTGCAAAAGGCTCTCGGAAAGAAATTATGTCTTGTGTGACAGCAAATTGCAAACTTGTCCTGCAACTGTGGTCAGAGATATCACAGCAGATAAGGCAGATCAAGGAAAATTGTACAGATGAGCATGTGCCAAAGGATCATCAGGAGAAATTGTGTGTTTCATTAATGATACAAATCCATGAACTGGATGAGGCAGTGGTAAAAGCAACTCTGTTCCAGGTAATTGACACATTTGTCTTATCATCAAGTCCCCTGGAGTACCTGGGAAGCGGTGTACAGCAGTGTGACCTTTTAGAAGCTGACATAGTGGATGATTCGAACATGGATCCTATTCAAACTGTATTTAAAACTTTTATATCCTATGCAGATAAGATAGCTGAAGTAGCCCGCTTCATCTCAGCTTTAGCGATTGATGAAAATAGTCTTGAGAGTGTGGAAAACTCCATTTATTGCCTTCTGCGACTTAAGGATGGGATCATACCACTTTTGCTGGAGCTGGAGGGAGACTCAGTGCAATACCATGGAGCTCTACATGAATTGATCACTTTTCACCAAAAATGGGCGGAAGAAACAGAACAACTGCTGAATGCAGTCTATGATGTCATTAATGTAAAGGATTTCATATACCTCATTGTTAAGGAGATGAAGCATGATCTGGATAAGTGTGTAGAGGCTCACAAATCCCATAACCACCCACTTTTGAGCAAACATACAAGATTTCTGATTGGTCGAATGAGCCAGGTAGTTCGGTTTGTGAGAAGACATGTAGATAAGAGTGATGATCCCATTTACCGTAATGGATTGCTTGCACTTGTTAAGCAAGCTGAAAATTCTGCAGCTGAAGTGACAGAATATGCCACAGACATATTTAACAGCACTTTTCAAAAGGAAGCATTTCCTTTGTTAGCCAACAGCATCACAGTGGCTATAAAGAATTTTGATGTTCTTTATGAAGGTTTAGATGGTCTACAGCACCCACATCTGCTTAGCCCATTGAGAGAAGGGGCTCGGCAAGTGGCTACTATCCCACCAGTTACTTATAAAAAAGGGACAAAGAAGACAACAAATTATCAGGAAGAGTTAGATAAAAGAGATGAAAATGAAGATTTGGCAGTTCAGTTTAAAGTCACACTTTCAGAGAAGAAAAATCCTGAACTTACCACAGTGCATCAGTCTAAACCCAGAGAAGTAAAGATGTCAGTTTCTATGGACTCAAACTCTGTCCAAATGTCACACAGTACTGACTTGTTGCCTCTCTTATACAAAATTGTTAACATGAGCAAAGCTAAAAATATTGAAGCTTTAAACCAGGCTTGCACACAGATTGTAGAATGTTCCAGTTGTTATACCCAGGCTACAAAGGAGGCCGCTAGTATCGTAGAGGAAATCGAAAATCAGGAAATGGAAAAACTTCGGTCTGAGCTAGTCACACTGACACCACTGCTTGTCCAGGCAGCACAGGAAACAGCCATGAGCTCAGTGAAGATTATAGATACTGTCTATAAACATGGTGCTCAGATTTCTGACCTCATCAAAAACACACACAGTATTCTGCTGCCACTAACTGGCATGTGGTACCATGCAGTCAAGGCAATGATTGATCACCAAACAGCAAACATGGTGGACACCTGCATCCAAGAGCTCACAGAAGTCATGTGTTTGTGTGCAGACACAGTTGAACTTGTGACATCAACTGATATTAAAGTGAGGAAAGGTGAGAGTAATGACAGCGTAACATCTCTGCTAAGCAAGCTCCAAAAATCCCAAACTAATACAAAGAATCTCACAGACCTCCTCGTCTCCAGAACAAGTCAGTCTGATGAACTTGATGGACCTTGTATCCTCTGGGCATTGTCCATGCAAGTTCTCCTGTCCTCACTGGACCGGATTTTGGGGAAATGTACCACTCACGAAAGGGGACAGATGACACCTAAAAAATGGGTAGCAACTATGTCTGAGCACTCACTTCGAATCCAAGAGGCAGCAAGGTTATCCTCCTTAATCTCTATAGGTAGCTGTAAAGCAAAACTCTTAAAAGAACGAGATGATGTGAAGGTGCTTAGTGAAGACTATTTACAGGCCATGGAGGATTGTAGCACTGTATCCAGGTCAAGTGTCCTGAGGCTTGCAAGAACAGAACTCCTACAGAGACAGCTTCAGATTAAGATGAAATCACTTTGTTGTCTCTTGAGCAAAGTTAATGAGGAGTATGTAACAGCAATTGAAAACGCTGTCACTCTGGCTTGTTCAGCAATTGTAAAAGACTGTTCTGTGGAAGCTGAAGAAATGCACACACAGTTCGAGGCAACTGAAGAATTTCTCCTGAGGAATGTTAAAACTGCCACGGATTCTGTTCAAAATTGTTTCAATTTTATTAGAGACACAAGAGAGAGGTCCAATCTGAGATTCATTTGTGACCATTTGTCATTTCACATGTCAGAAATACTGAGTAGGGCAAAGTTAATAATGGAGACACAGACTGTCATTGATACTTTAAGTATTGACATTCAGACACAGTGCTGGTCAGCAAAAGCACATTACCTTGTAGAAGAACTTTCCAAAGTAGATGGAATCTTTCCTGTCACAAAAGAACAGATTAAACTGGGCTTGCAGGGCAAAGTGTACAGTGGAGTGTTGCAAACTGATTTAAAAGCCAGATCTAGCACAAACGTTTCAAAACCCCTTGGACAAAAAATCTCTGAAAACATTCTTTCTATGAAACACCAGGAATCAAAAATGGTAACTAATTATACATTATACATCAACAACACATTATTACATTAATTATATAATTAAACAGTGAAATGAGTGACATCACAAACTGATTATTACTATTTTCAGTCTTCATGCACTGTAGAACTAAAACGTTCATGTTTTCATAGGATCTACTATCACAGAGGAGTGCTAGAGTACCAGTGTTCAGCTCTCTGACTCCGACTCTGACCTACACTTCACTCTTCCTGAAGCAAGAAGCAGAAAGCTGGGATGTTCATGGAAATCAGATTGTCAAGGTGACCAAAGAAATGGCTGAGAAAATCTATGATATGACTCAGTATTTAAAAAGGAAAGGGCCAATTCAGGTAAAATTAACAAAGATTTTTTTTTTAAAAATTCAGAATGTATTATTTCTGAGGTAATATTTATGTTTTATTTAGGTACTTTATTTCATTTCCAGAGTAAAGATGCCTTTGTATCATCAGCTAAAGATTTAGTTTTGAGCTGCCAGACTGTCACACAGTTTGTGAAGGTCATAGCTGACCATTGCCTGGATCAACACTCATCTAATGAGCTGTGCATCATAGCAGAGCAGATTGTCACCATTACTAACCAGCTCACCATCATTTCCAGGTGAGGTATATTACGACAGAATGCTTACTTAAATGAAATCTTAGTTTTTCACAACTCCACACATTTCACGCTATCATCCATTTCTTGACAAGTCAAGTACCTCCATGGTCCAGGTTTCGATTCCTGCCTCGAAACACTCCAAAGCCATGCAGGTTAGGCTATGGATTGGACTGCGATGGATTGGCACCCTGTCCATGGTGTACCCTGCATCATGCCTCAAGTCTTCTGGGATAGGCTCTAGGCCCATTGCAACCCTGTACACAGAATAAAGCGGTATAGGCGGTGAGTCAGTCAGTGAGTGAGTAAATCTGAGGTAATTCTAAAATATTCAAGCTTTAATTCACTATATCAGAATTATGTCACAAGTTAACATACAGTCGATTTCACAGTTTCTTCAATATCTAGAAAATTCGAGAAATTGATTTAAGGATATTTAGTCATTACATTGCTGACTGACCAGATGTCATGCAATGCCTTAAAACAATTACTGGCACCCTGTAAAGATGAGTAAAAATGGGTTAGGAGAAATAGCTCTTTTCTTTTCTACATACAATAAAAATTCTATTCAATATAAAAATCTTTGGACCACACCAGCACTGCATCATTCATGAACTGCTAGAGATAAAAACCTTTGGTTCAAAAGGTTCACCTGAATTCCAAATCAAATGGATTTTGATCCTTAATGAATCAGTCAGAGGCAGCAGTGACTATAATAGCTCTAACTAGTGAACTCCGCTTTTCAACTACATAAAGTATGTTCTTGCTATAACGTCTTCTTTAGCATTATATTTAATGTTGCAATCTTCTCCAAGCTAATCAATATTTAGTTCTGATAAAGCTATTATTATCAACAGAAAATGAATAATTAAATATCCTGCACTCAACACATTGATCAAGCTCTGATCTAAATCTCAGAGAAAATGTAAATAAATAAAAAAATCTTAACCCACAAACCTAACCATCTTACTGATTTCTATCAAGAGGAATGGTTACGAGAAACTTGTGGAATGTTACTCTAGGCAATCCAGGTTAAAAAGTAAAAGGTACTGCCACTTTGTGCTATGCTGTACAGATGTCACTCAACCAGAATTGCACTGCTACTGTTGCAACACCCGGTGGCGGCATTAGGGTTTTACGTTTGCCGGCTTTACGTCACTAAATGGTGCTATAACCATAGACTGAGGCCTCGGGTATGTAAAGTTTTGACACATTAAAATAAATAAATAAATAAATAAATAAATAAATAAATAAATAAATAAAACCCGTAGCTATCATTTTGAAAAGACTTTTTTATAGTAATAAATTAGACAACCAAATTGACATAAGAAATAAAATGTTTGAAGTTGTGAAAAGTTAAGTTTAAATCCTCTACACCTAGCTGTATATCAAGCTTGGCCTCAACTGTATACAACTTAAGGAACTTTACATCTTCAATCCATACACATACTTTTCTATAAGCTATTAACCATTATTAAAAGTAATATCTCATGTGACCCAAGGGGTGCATGGTGTTTCTCCAGTGTTAATGCAGTGACTCCTGCGTGCAAGTCCTCTGATGAAATCCTGGTGAAAAATGCACAGAATTTACTTCAAACTGTTATCCAAGGGGTCCGAGCTGCAGAAACTGCATGCATAAAGGTAAAATTATATAAATGTAATGAACTCTCATTTATAATGGATTGTAATATTGGAGTTGAATAAAATGAATATATACTGTGTGTGTGTGTATACACACTAATACATATAAAGCATGTGTCTGTTTCGGCAGCTAGACACTGCAGTATGAAGCTTTCTTTTGCACAGTGAAACATGCTTTGTATGCCAGGGAGATCTACCGGCTGCATGTGTAGAATAAATGGTTAGAAAAGAGTCGAGTGTAGCCGAATGTAGCGAAGTAAGAGCAGCGTTCCTTCTTCACAAATCTACTCAAGTAAAAATAAAAAGTATGGTGCAGTAAAACTACTCATAGAAGTACATTTTTTACTCCATTACTCAAGTAAGTGTAATGGAGTGAATGTAACCTCTGCCTGTATTGTTCCAGATTGTAGGTAATGAATCAAAACTTGTGTCCTAACTTTTGGCTGGTACTGCACAGTACACTCAACAAGTATTCAGACCCTCTTCTCTTTCTTGCAGCCTGATACTACAGTTGTTTCATGTATTTTTCCCTCAGTCTACACTCAGTACTCCATAAGACAAAGTTACGACATAATTTCAGAAATTTCTGTAAATTTACTATTTTTTGGGGGTTTAAATAGTAAATTTACAGAAATTTCTGAAATTATGTCGTAACTTTGTTAATTTGTATTTTTTTTTTTTTTTGCTTAATTAAATATTCAGACCCTTTGCTCAGTACTTTGTTAACGCACAGTTGGGAGCAATTACAGTCTTGAGTGGTGTACACCAGGATTGGGGAATTTCTGTCACTCATGCTCAGTCAGGTTGGATGGGGATCATTTGCAAAGTCTATCTAAAAATGTTCAAATAGGGTTCGATTCCAGGCTTGGCCACTTTAGAACATTAAGAGTTGTCCTTATGCCACTCCTGTGTTGTCTCTGCTTTGCACTGATGCTGAGTCTGAGAGGGGTTTCATGTGTTTTGCAATGATAACGAGAAATAAGAGGCACCTGAGCTAAATTTCAAGGTATGTAAATGTACAGTAAGTATATGTGATATTTCTTTTTTTCCCCTTTTTAATAAATTTACAGACATTTCTAAAATTCTTTTTTCACTTTGGCATTATGGGTACTGAGTGTAGCTTAATGAGGTAAAATGTTTTTTCAAAATCGTAGTATCAGGCTGCACCATAACAAAATGTGGGGGAAAAAATTTTAATACTTTCCAAATGCATTGTATATTTAGCGATTCATAATACATTTGATCATTTTCTTTTAATGTTGGAATTTTATTCGAATTGATGCCTCATGTTGCATAATTATTGACACATTGCTTAGTTTCCAGAAACTATAAAACTCTTGGTACATTTGGTATTGACTATGTTCTGTTTACACAGGGTATAAAAATTGACATGTAAAATGACTATCATCCATCAAAAAATCCATCGGGGAAAACAAAAGAGCTTGCAAAACACACAAGACAGTGGTTGTTGGTCATTGTCAGGAAGTACTGTAGGTGGATGATAATATGCAGTGCCGAATACAGTACCAAGAGGTTTTATCCCAAAACCTGGTCGCCAGTAGGTTGGCAAAGAACATAAAATATCTACAGGACACAAATACCAAACATAAACATACATCTCCAGATGGGAAATGTAATTAACAACTGTGTTCTAAATGAAAGAGTGAAGGTCATATATGGTCAAATCTAAGAATACACGGTGCACAAGTTTCAAATATAATCAATTGTAATTCTTTCCAAGTGTTTACAGAATGCAAGGGGAAGAGTGCTCATCATTCAGGAACCAATGTTTTACAGGGAAAGGCACTCCTTCTGAAAAATGTTAAATGTCCCAAAAGATTGCTAAATAAAATGATGTCAGTCAGCACCAGCAGCACAAGTATTCATAGCAGTTCTAGCAACACCTGCTAAAACAGCTAAAGCAAGGCATCTGGCTTTCTTCCTTCTTCTGGACCTCAACAAATACAGTTGACTGCTTGCCATCCTTCACAGCAAACTCCATAGCATATTCTTTTTGCTAGAATCACATTAAGTGTTTAAAATCAATAAGTGTTTGCACAAATATAATTTGTTTTAACCAGATGGTGCAAGCAAAGACGTCTCAATGTGTGCATGCGTGTCATTTCAGAGAACAGACACGTCCACATTAGAGTCAGATTTGTCATTTGTAATTATGAACGTGAGCCATCATGACATGCAAATCTGATCTGACCAAAACTTTGGACTTGAGCGATGTGGCTTGTAATGTGAACACAGTCTTCAGACCAATTGTACATTCATGCAATTATTACTCCATCATGTGGCAAAAGGATACAGGGCAAGACTTTCAGTTAATGTTCTCATCAAACATCAGAATGGGGAAAAAGTGACTTTCACTATTCCATAGCTGTCTGTCTATGGGTTGGTTTGAGTATTTCAGAATTGATCTCATGCAACGTTTGCAGACAACAGTCCCTAGAATTTACAGAGTGGTCCAGAAAGGTTTGAAAAACCATTAACATCCAACGAACAATCCAATCTTTACAATGTTGAGCCGCTTACATTTTGAACCTTATTGAGATGAACCACAACAGCAGAAGAAAAAAAAAACTGATTCAACAGAAACAGAAATCTGAGATGACAGCAGGCACTGGCTCACCAAAGCTTGACAGTGAAAGAATGCCCTTTTGAGTAGGAGTGACCACAGGTTTCTGTCTACTTCACCTGAAATATGTGTTTTGAGATGCTTTTCTGCTCATCACAATTGAAGAGTGGTTATACCATAAACTTTCTATCCCAGATAGAACACGACATTGCACGACATTGATTCAACTTGGACCTGCACTCTGGCAGATACGCATCACATCTACCGTGGATCTAGTTTTTCTAGATTCTTCTCAAATCGACATCAACAACAAACATCGCACAAAGTCACCAATTCTGATGTTTAACATGTTCACTAATTAAAGCTCTTGTCCAGCATGATTCGCTGCATTGTGCTGCTGCCACACGATCAGCTGACTGGACAACTGTGTTAAAGTGCAAGTGCCCAGGTTCCTCATGGGGGTGGAAGCTGAGCACATAAGACTAAACACACTGAAATGACTTCTAATATTTTGCATTTACTTTTGGCATGTGTATGCATTGAATTTATCCAGTGAACAGTAAAAGTGTACTTTTTAATGTGGCAGGGCTTGAGACAACCTGAGCCCAACTCAGAAGCAGCAAAGGCAGCTTCCCTGTGCTTACAATGGAAAAAGAACCTCCTCATACACCGGACACAAGAACAGCTGAACCCTGAGACAGACGACCTAGGTCTCCGCAAGACTTCACTACACCACGCAACACCAAGCCTTGCACCACCCATCAGCGTGCTCGAAACATATAAATAAAGTTTTCATAATAAATCATTTAACTAAACTCATTAACAGAAATAGAAAATGATGATTATGAGTGTACACCTATGTGAAAAGTCACAGCATTTGCAGTTTATTTAAGACAATATAAAAGCAATGTGATGGACAACCATTCTCACACAGGTAACCAAAACAATTCAGTTCAAAGATATGGAAAAACACCTAACACAATAAAACCATTAACTGAAATGTTGTCCAGAAAATAAAGTGCTACAGATTTCATAAAATCCATTACATGAATTTTGGTCTTAAATTTTTCTTGCTCGAGTTGTCTCTTCCGCACAAAGTATAACAAATGATTGAGAAGTAATCTAGCTGTAGTACATTAGCCACATGTTCACATATACTTTTAAATAATTACAAGCTTTGCACAGTATTACTTCATAAAATGTCTTAGCATAATTTTACACAGTTATGTAATACACAGATCTAATATATTTGACTGTTATAGTCTATACATTATTTTTAACCACACAGTGACAATTCCCCTCAAACAATCTCCGTAAGCTGAACACCTGCAAATGATCAAACCACACTTATTTAAAAAAAAACCTCATGGACCATTTGAGGAGCATTTGTTATACATTTGATGTTTGTTGCTAACATAATAAAGATATTAACATGTTTGCAGGCCATGTGACATGGTGAAGTGTATATAAAAAAATAAATAAGGTATGAAACATATACAGTGACGTGAATTCTTAAAAGAGACTGACAGGGGTCTCAACACAGAAATGTTTACTGACAGAATGGTGAGGCTGTGGGGTCAAAAGTCTTAAACACATCCCTTAATGGCCTGCCCTTCTTCTCAACTTCTTTGTCCATATCTATTTCTTCCTCTTGGGCTCCACTAGCCTGTCCAGTAGGCCTGTTCTGTCGGCTGTCTGTGTAAGCTGGACGTATGAGTCCTGCCAGTTGCTGGATTGGAAGGTTGTGCATGGCGGGTGCTGCTGTACGTACCGGGGAGGAGGAAGGAGCTGCTGCTGCTATTGGCATGGTCCTGCCTGGCTGAGAACCACTGGTCTGGGTTTCTGAGACTTCTTGTACATCTTTACTCTTTTTTTCAGTCACCTGTGGCAGTGGAAGGCTCTCGCATTTCTCTGCCTGCTTCAAGATGCCTGCATTTTTCAGGGGCTCCTCTGGCTTTGGTAAAAGCAACGTGTTGTTACGTGGATCATACAAGCTAATGCCCCCAAGCAGTGTGGTGGGGCTTTCCAAATTATTACCTGTGGAAGATGCCAAGCGAGGGGCATATGGAGGCAGCTTCTCTGAATCAGGTCTAGCCAAAGTGGCAGACTGACGTGCTGCACCTCGCTGTAATCTTGGATCTGAAACCCCTGCACCAGAGGAACCTTCTCTCTTGATAGGCAGCTTTGAGTCCAGGCTCCCAGACCGATTTATCCTAGCCTCTCCAGTTTTATGAGTCCGGGGATCTGTTGGTTTCTCAGAGTTAAGTCGAGGTTGCAGCGTCCTACCATGGGGGATTCCCAGGGTATCTACATCTTCTCTAAGACGAGCAGCTGCCAGACGTGGGTCTGGAGGATTCACAGCAGAGAATGGGAGATCTGAAGTGGTCGAGAGGTTGCGGTTCAACTGGGCATCTGCGATAAGGGGTGGCAGAGGAAGATTAATAGAGGGTTCCTGCTTAGGGATCAGCAGTGGTATGAGATCCTCAGGTGCCCAGACAACACTGTGAGAGAAGGCTGGTCGCTGAAGGAGAATGTCAACGCGGATGTGACTAAACTGTTTGAGTTGGCAGCGAGGGTCACGCAGCATAGCTCCAGGACTGGGATCAAGCGGGATTAGGGCAGCTCGCTCCCTCAGCTCGCGTTCTCCCTCCTCATCCTCATCACCACCAGAATGTTTCTGAATCAAAAAGGAGCTAGCTTGTGGATGATGATGAGGACCTGCCTTGGAGTTCACAGTCTCTGTAGGCTTGTGACTATCCCTGGCTAATCTGGAGTCAATTATAGCTTCAGATTCTCTCCTGGCGTCTGGAGCATGCTGTCGATGGTCAAACAGAGCCCTTTCCTTATGAAGCCGGGGGTCATTCAAGGGGGGCACAGGCATGGCAGACTGCTGAAGCTTAGCCTGTTGGGACTGCTGCGTCTGCAACATTTCATTCTGCTTTTTTAGTGTCTTTAAGATAGCTGTTACACTGCTGCCATCCTCATCATCACTGGAATACCAATTTGTGGTTTCATCTGAAAAAGGAATAATTTTTTTTACCAATAACATACATGCTCAGATTGTTTATATATAGACATTTCCATCAATTTCGAAACAAGAATAAGTTTTTTGACATTTGGAAAATGTACACCACCACAATGAATTTGAAATGAAGCACTCAAGATTTGAGCAAAGTCAAGACTTTCAACTTTAATTCTAGGGGTTAGACAAAATTGTAGCCTTAACAGATCAGGAAATAGAGCCATTTTGATACAATCACCCATTTTGTGGCTCATAAATAATGGAATAAATAGCTGACAAGCAGTTGCATGGCCAGTTGTGGACGGTTGTCTCGTTACTAGATGACTAATCAAGCAGATAAAAGGTTTGGAGGTGGTTCTGAGTATTACACAGGGTGGAGGCAGTTTTCTCGCATAAGTGTGTATGGCTTCCAATGAAACCAGGTTACTGGTGATTTTGATTTTTTTTTATTGTTTTGTATTGATTATGTGACTTGCAGGATGAATTCTGATGTGTACAGGGCTACTCTCTGCTCAGATTCAGCCAAATGCTGCTAAACTGAAAGGATGCTGCTTCATATTTCAGAAGAATAAAGCTACCCAAGGCTGAAGACTGAATGAGTAAAGATTCACTAACAAGCAGCAGCTGAAGGCAGATGCAGTAAAGGCCTGGCAAAGCATCACAAGGGAGGAAACTCAGCATTTGGTCATGCGCATAGCGCCCAGACTTCAGTCAGTCATTGACTACAAAAGCATTTTCATCCCATATTAAAGGCAAGCCTTATGTTTGTAATTATTGTTCCATTATTTACAAGTCTCCTAAAAAAGGTGTGTGTATGAAATGCCTGTAATTCCTGAATTTTTTATGCTTTTGTCAAACCCCTTGAAGCTGAAAATCTTAACTTCATTCATTTTAAATTCAATGTGGTGTTTTATAGAAGCCAAATTCCAAAAAAACTCATATTTGTTCCAAAATGTATGAACCTGACCAAAAATAAACATATTTAGATATAGTGTATTTCGTCCCTCACCTTTGTCTTTGCTTAATGGTACAGAGTCCTGTCCCTCAGTTCTGTGGGAGTCACAGTCCTGTTGAGTTTGATTCAGGTGTAGAAGCAGAGCTTTCTGAACAACTGGCAAGATGTCCTGCATGCCACGGAGGGACTGGACACTACCTTCCTGGTGCTGCTGAGGGTCCTGCATGGACCCTGTTTGGGCTTCTTCTGGGAAGGTCAGGGGTTCAGTAAAGATTTCCAATCAGAAAAATTTAATTATAATTACAGTGATTAATTGCACAGTTTACTTGCAATTCATATAACAGAACTGAAAAGTTGCTTTGACAGATTTTCATACTTGATAATACTTCATTGCGGTGATATATTATATTATATATTTCATATATATATTAAATTACTTGCAGGATATTTATTTATTGTCATGTCTTTTGTTCCAAATAAAAGTGTTCCTGATCTCTATTTTATTAATTTAAATGAATAAAATACCATTATGTTGGCATTTGTCTCATTATAATATGATACATTATTTCAATCCTACTCAATAAAGTTAATTAAACTGAATAATACATAAAATAACCATGTAACACACATTCATGATCAATAAAATTTAAAACACATAACATTATTTTTACTAAATAAACCTAATTGCAACATACATATGCATATACATATCACTGCATTAAGCATTAAAGCCCCCAACTGCTTTTGCTAATTTATTTGTAGCTTAGACTGTCTGTAATATGTTTCATGTTGCTTAATAAATAAGTGTACATTTAATGAAAATATTATTTGTTAATTTTACTCATTGCTGACAGATGATGATGTTGACTGGCTGCCCGGTTCAAATCAGTATAGTTTTCGTTCTAAAGAAGTAGGGAAAAAACTATTTAAATTTTATTCCTACCTGTTAAGCCAACTGGCTGGACACTAAACAAGCTTTTGAAAAACTCTGATGGCATCTGACTCATCGCTTGAAAAGGTATGTCTGTCTGTCCGCCAGCCTTGAATGGTGCCCCCTGCTGGTTTGTCTGAGGATTTTTATTCTGATGGAAGACTGAGGGCTGACCTTGCAGTCCTGTGGCTGGCATGAGAATGGACTGGCCATATCCCTGAGCCGGTGCTTGTGTTGGACTCTGGGGAAGGCCTGGAAAGTGAAGAGCAGTACCACCCATAGATCCAGGGGACTCTGGAGGTGGCAATATAGAATGACTGTGGCCTGGGGACATCATGCTTTCAGTCTCCATATCCTCCTGGGCAGATCCTGCACTACCCTGAAACTGTCCGGATGGGGGAGAGCTGCTATTGTAGAAATTTGGCCTAGAAAATAAGCACCACCATACACACAAAAATATTATGAGAGTGACATTTTCTTTTTTAAAATTATCATGTTCATTAGGAAATCTTTGCCAATTAATGAAAGTTAATTGTTAATTGTTGAGAATTAACTGAATTTTACAGTGGAGAAGCAGTGAATCAGCAAAGAACTACCCCTGTTTACCTTATTCTAAGGTGCTCATTCACTGTTTTGCACAAAAAAATCCTATATTCACACACGCATGCTCATATAAATATGGTAATTTTATGTAGGAAGTGGGAATAACCAGTTTTGGGCAGTATGGTCAGGAAAAGTGATGCCCCTGTGTGCATTTCTTCAGGAATTGCATCTAGTTCTAATTTAGCACAGACATATAGAAAACAATGTACCTTAGTGCAATCTTCTGTGCCAGGTCCACAGTTGGCTGGACTTTAATTTCAAATAGAGAAGGGATCTTTTTGTTGCCATCCTGGGGACTCCCCGAGCCTGGTGTTGGTAAAAGCCCTACACCAGGAGGTGGTTTCGGCAAAGGAACTATGCCCTGTTTCCTCAGGTCCTCCAGTTCCTGCTCTTCTTCATTGGCATGGTCCTCATCTGTGTTCAAAATCTGAAATCATGTCACCAAACATGAAAGATCAGTCATTTTACAGATTATATCAACAAATGATCAGATGCATAAACAGTGCAGATACATAAACTCTTACCTTGTCTAACAATTCTTTTGTAACCTCAGTTAAAGGATCATGGGAGAATTTGCAGTGGTCTCCTTGGTAGCACTTTGCCCCAGTGTGGAAGAACTTACAGGGATATTCATGTAAAATGTTGTGTAAGGATCGATACGAGGAAAGTGAAACAACCTCACAACTTATTTACGTTTATTTCAACAACACTAATGCAAGGTACGCTAAATCAGTTGTTCTCAACCTTGGTTTTGGACTAGCCCCTGCCCAGCACATTTTAGTCTCACGTCAGCTCTTGACATAACTTGTTTACCTAATCAGCTAATTAACAGGTTTTTCTAAATGAAAGTAGGTGTGGTAAAGCATGGAAAAGACGAAGACATGCAGGGTGGGGGTTCACCAGGAAGGAACAATGTTGATGTTGTTTTTAAGGATATTGTGCATGTAGATGCAGTTTTCTCCTTTAGTGCAGTACCCCTGGACATAGAACTTGCAAAGTTCTTTCTTCTTCTCTGGGACTACATTATCATGTTCAAACTTGCATTGATCCCCCTGTGAAAATACAATCACAGTCAATTACATATAAAAGCCAAATCAAGCAACAAGCAATGCACATACTAAAATACAAGTAAAATTCCAAAAAGACTTACTTTAATGCATCTACCCTCGATGAAATATTTACAGACGTTTCTGCCATTGTGTTCAACCGTGTGTTGATTGATAAACTCTTGGCTCATTATTGGACGTTTTTTCTGGAAACACTGTTGGCCTTGTACTTCCTGCAAGGTTATGAATATGCTATTTAAACACTGAATATAAATTGCTATCAAATTTCGTTAAAGAACCTCACCGCTTTTGTTCCACAGCCACTTTCTCCAAATTCTCCAGCTCTGCCACGGCCACGGCCCCAGTTTTTGCCCTTCATTTTCTTGTTTAGCCCACCACGCCCCCTGCCCGAATTTCCTACACCATATCCACGACCACATGGGCCACCAACTGAAACAGTTGAATGAGAAATGGACATTTGAACTGATGGACAGCAGGCAGTAAGGTCTTATCACACTGACTTTCTATTATCAGACAGTCATTATAATCAGAAACCACTCATAATGATGCCTTTATACTGATAAGTGTTTCCCACACATAGAGGATAATTTGGCAGGCCACCAAAATATATTCATGTATATTTATAAAAATCTGTCAGGGAGAACGATGCCATCTGCTACTAGTTAATGCGATCGATTAACTAGTAGTGGAAGGATACCTCTTTCTGTACCGCTTTACCTGTTTATTTTGCTGCTGCGATAGTGGTGTACTGAGAGGCAGTAAATGCAGCAGATGCCAGCTGTCATAAAAAGAATAAGAAGGGCATCCCAAAGGAAGGCTTCAGACATCATAGTTTTTGGCTATTTCATGTAGAACCAAAGTTTCATGTAGAACCACTTGTTATAATAACTGATGCCAGAATATGGGAATGAAGTTCCCAGAAAATGTAAAACTCACAAAATAAACTTATTGATCTGTGACATTTTTTATGTGACCCATTTTTTTTTTCATTTTTGTATTGTTGGTTAAAATGAAATAAAATTCAATTCATAATATTGCTTATTGATAAATTCATAATAATGTGCTTTAAAAAAATCTGTCACTGAATACTGCACAATCCTGAGCCCATATACTGTATATTTATTAAAAAAGTGATGTGAGGGCTACAGGCTCTGACAAACAGTGCCATGTTTGTACATTAAAGAGATTTTAGTTCTACATTTTTTTACTTTATGAACTCTTAACCATACTTTATATGGGTAAATGTCTGTCGTTGAATGTCTGGAACGTGAAATTAATAGAAATATCAAATAAATCTAAATATAGTTTTAAAGGTGAAATATATCTGTTGTTTGTTGTACATAGTAGACCACTTTTGTGCTGGCCCATTTTGCTGACTACCACCGCAGGTATATATTTCAAACATGCGGGAAACACTGGATAAAAGCAAACCCTTGACAAACCTTAAAATGTTGAAAATGACATTAAAAAGAAAGAAGTAGAACAGTTAACACATACACTGCTGCCCTTTCATGATGGACTTTGTCCCCTGCTCTTTTGATGACCCTGATTTGCTGGATGTGGTGACCTCTTTGGCTTGTTTGTATTTGGAAAGCTCCTCACAGAAGTCATCCTGATCGTCATCATAATCATATTTCTCCTCACTTTCACTGTTTTTGCGCTGTATGGATCTTGGTGGTTTTCCATGACCTCCGCTAGGTTCATGTTCACGCTAAACATGAGCAGATACACAACAACATGTGGTGAACAGGAGGTAGAACCATAAACTGACCCGTAAATCTAAATACGATCACTGACTTCTAAGTAAACTGAAATTTACCTGTGCAAACCGACCGTCATAGTCTCGGTAGACACTTTTGATCTTTTTGCTCTTGTGTCTGTCTGGATGCTCATGATCAGTATTGCAACTGTCAGAGCTAGAACCACTAGAAGGGGAGTGATGCTAAGAGAGCGAGCAATAAAAGATGAGAAATCAAAAAGTGCCAGAGGCAACACCTTTACAAATACAGGAAGTAATGTTTTTAGAGGGCGAAGTTGGCAATATACCTTCTGCCTATCTCTTCGTCTTTTTTTTGACTTTCGTTTTTCTTTGATTTTCCTGTGTCTCTTATGGGCGTGCCGATACGATTTATCATCTTTCTCCCGGACTTTCTCCTTTTCTTTGTCTTTTTCTAAATCTTCAGGTTCTGCCTTGGTTTCATTTTCTTCGTCAATCCCAATCCCTTCATCATCAATTTCGCCATCCTCCAATTCACCGTCCTCCCTGAAACAAAACCAAAAAAACAAACAGTTGTGTTTTTCAACAAATATACTGGCAATCATTATCGTTCAGATTTGAACAAATAATCAATATGCATGCATACTTTGCAACATGCCACCTCACCAAATGCCAACCCAGCTCGTATACACAAAACAAAATAAACTGGTATTCCTAAACCGTTTTCTATACAGATTTTTCTTTTATTATACTAGAGTATTATTTCACTGTTTAATAATGATTTACCATGTGTAAATCAGTGAATTCTGGTACTCACTTATCTAAGGTGTATTTCAGGTACAAAATCATGGTTCTAAATCATTGTG
This sequence comes from Clarias macrocephalus, assembly GCA_011419295.1. NCBI lineage: Eukaryota > Metazoa > Chordata > Actinopteri > Siluriformes > Clariidae > Clarias > Clarias macrocephalus. The sequence continues at coordinate 61,322 of JAAGKR010003227.1, forward strand.
GATTTATCATGTTAACAAGACAGTCTAGGAAACTGTCTTGGAAGAACCAGTACTTGAAAGAACTGTCAACCTAAATACGTATGGGAGAAAAAAGTACTGTGCACATTTTGAAACATGATTTTTCGATGCTTTTGTAGGCCATCAGTTGCATATTATCCAATCATATATATTATAAGAAGTTTTAGACACTTGACCACTGCACCTATAATGTGCTTTTTGAACAATTCTTCAGTGCAATTCCAAAATTCGTCCTCTCTTTGCTGTAATAGTTCAGCAGATTTTGGGGTGTGTCTGTAGAAGATTTCTCCATTCAGCTACAACATTAGTGAAATCAGGGACTAGTGTATGGAGAACCACATATATGTCAGTGCCACATATAGATGTGATGGGCTGGTGTCTATATACTTTCGGCCAAATATTGTACATTTACGTGGACGCAGCTCAAAGGACCAAAGACCAGCTCTTAGGTGAGAAAGCATTTAGACTTTTTATTTCACCATATTTGACCTGATCATATAAAGAATGAAAGCACGTCTCTAGTTTGTTCAGACTCTGTGCCACAAGTAAACAGTGACGCAAAACAAAACATAACCACTTCTCATTGTTGTGTCTTATTTATAAGCGGAAAGCAATAAATGGAAACTGTTTTGTCAGTTAAATACCTAACCAATAGCAGACATTTTTGAGTATGTAACAGGACTATTACAAATCTTCCTAAAAGTTCATGTGTCAAAGTATAAGTAAAATGTTTTTTTAATTAATTATTTATTGTAGGAAAGCTCTAGGAAAAGGTATGCTACGCTTCTAAATGTAAAAGTCTAAAAGTTTTAGATTAAATTTGGCTTTGAAAAAGAAAAATACCCATTGACATTTGTGTACAGTAGGAGCTATTTAAGTGTCTTGTAATGTGTGTATATGTGAGTCTGTGCAATATTACTGCTTTTTTTAAACTGCATTGTAAGATTAATTTATATTAACTAAATAAATTACAATGAGCCAGAATTACCATTAGGGATGTACTTATCTGCAACAATGTTTAAGAAGACACTCTTAGTACGTCTTATTGTATCTACAAGCTATAAATAATAAAAGCTCTACTTCTGTACACTACTGCATATTTGGGTACTACTACATCTCACTTACAGCCAATTAAACTCTGTGTATAATATAGTGAGATCTCCATAGATGTTTTTAGATATTAACACAGAAAAATTCAATCGTGCTACAATTAACACCAACCATCAAGATTACTAGTAACTATAGACAAAACTTTAAACTACATGTAAAATGTAAACACTAACACCTGGCCAAAAGCAAAGAGTATCGCCAAGGACATTTTTTGGATGTCTCACATGTTCTTCTCCATTTTTTTTTTTTTTTTTACTGATTATGTGATGATGCAGGAGAATCGCAGTTTGACAGGTGGTATCTGATTACAAGCTGAAATTATACTGTGCACAGCCTGTAACTGTTTAAAAACCTGATGAAATTATGAGAAAATTTTGCTTGGCTAGTAAGGTTTTAGACATATTTGGGCAGGGTGATGATTTTTACTGCTGCATTAGTTAAACAGGCTCTTTGCACAACATAATCTTTACAGACAGATGCAAAAGGAGAGGGGGAAAAACTAAAGCTCAAGTCTTTTTTGGGCTGTTTTCTCCATTGACGTAGGACAGATTTCAAAGACTGCCCCTAATATATCCAATCCAAAATAATGATAATTACTTTTCCTTCAGTTATTCAGAGACACTCCAGAAAGCTGGATTTTGTATCATACCAAGCCAAAACCAAATCATATCCAAACTGTGTAAACTATAAAAAAAAAAAAAAGACATTTTAAAAGACTCGTCAGAGAAGCAATGCTTCTGAGGATTTTTAGAGAAATTATACCACAAATATGACCTACAGTCATACAATTAAGCATATGTGCATGGTCACAAGCTCCATACCGAAAGAAATCAGTTTACATTAATAACATTATGCACTCATATTATGAATTATACATTTGACTTAACAACTATACACATTGTGCTTTCTTGTCATTCATTCAGAGATCACTTAGCCCTCTTATAATGACTACATGTCTTTTAGCAACATATGTACCAAAAGTTCACCTTGTCTAGTCTAGTATTTTAGGAACGCCTATATTAACAGGAGCTTAAAAACTCTTACTTTGGTTCATTTACTCTTAATAGATCGATAGGTCTAGAATTACCCAGTGAATTTGTGAGGTGAATGTTGCACATTTCAACTGCAACCTATTTGTTTAATCAGAAAACTACACCCTTCAACATCTAAACATTACTATGAGGATACATAACAACCCCTTAACAACTAAATCCTTAAATTAAATACAAAGCATGTCACTTCCATACAGGGAACCCCTCCAGGACTACTCCCATCATCGGGGGCGGGGTTAATCCGATCCAAAGTGACGTCAGTGGGAGGGGTTGTCATCACGGCATCAAATATTTAAACAGCCTAGATCCAGCTCTTAGCGATATACTATAACGAGCAGCTTATTGCCCGTCAGCTCCTGTTTTGGAGTTAATAACCCACTAATACAACGCATTAGATATAAATAAGGGGAAATGGACGAGACGAGCAGGTGGGGAACACATGAATTAACTGGCTTTGAGAAGTTGACAGCTGTACTAGGACAATGAACGTGCATGCACTAAAAGATGGACTGGGGGCAGGCCTGGTGCAATGAGCTACGAAATCAAGCCAATGCTCTAAACGTTGGAAAACTCGAGTGAAATGATAAAGGGAAAATGAAAACAGCCACTGAAAAAAAAACTGTACAAATAAAAATCCTGCACAGAAGCAGATAAGAACGTTACTCGACCTTTCTTCCCCTGCCAGCTCAGAGTCTGTCATGTTTTTGTCAAGGACGGGGTTTGGGGGACAGGAGAAGAGGCTCACAAAAGCCATGATGGTTAGAAACGGATTTGCCCTTCTCCGCAACAAGAGTGAGATGCATTCAGTCACTCATGGAGACGTTGGCTGGTTGTGAGAGATGATGACGGATTGTATTAGCTAGTCTGAAAAAAACACTCACGGATACACGTCTCAACAATGAGACGGTTAACAGACATTATCCTCTTTCATTTCAATGCTGATATTTTTACGCTGTAAACACAGCTTTGATACCGCAGGTTTGTTAACGTCCCGTCGGCTGACAGCTGTCTCGGTACGATACTGCAGACGGAGTGTGGAACAGAGATTGTTATGAGTTTCGATGCAGTCAGGATCTCCTTCAGACATGGCGCCCGTTAAGAGTTTTCGCAAAATGGCTGCGAAGACGATGAACAAGAAGAAAGTTCCCGCCCACTTAAAGTTTAACCAATCGGATTCCCTGCTCGTGTTGCAGCGCATCCGAAACACTCACACTGATTGGTCAGAGCACTGGCGCCCTCGAGTTTGTCACCATTTTATGTCACAGTATTGGTCGAGGCTGTGAAAACACAAGCTCGTCCTTAAAACAGAAAACTGTCAGTATCAGTTCGCAGCTGGTTATAAAATGTCAGCTGCGAACTGAGACTGACAGTTTTCTGTTTTAACTGTATTCGCGGACTGCACTCTCAATTGTGAGGTTTTATATTTGCAGTTTAAATTGTAATATAAAAAGTATTTTTGACTGCTTGCATTGTATCAGATGTGATACAACTTTTTGACACTAGATGTCACCCGTTTCAAATCAGCCACAACGTCTTGTAGGTGCCAATACCTTTTCAGAGTTTTTATTGGTCTGTTATATCAGCCCCACTTCATAATTCAAGACCCACCCACCCTAAGCTCTAATAGTAAAAACGGCAAATAAATAAATAAACATTGGTGCCCTCTATGTCTAACAACGACATTTTGGGTTTGTGCAACTCAATAATGCAGTGACTTTTATACTCAAAATCAAGTCTGAAACGTTTTGATTTTTGAAAGGTTCAGCAAAATCACCACACCATCTTCAGCACAAACGGTGACCTGAATGACATTAGTCATGACAGCAGTGGAGAGGATCTGGGGGTTCTGGTATAAGAGCTCTTACAAGAACCAGGAAAAATCACTGCAGATCCTTCATACTCTGGACACAACCTTTTTCACCTCTTTCCCTCTGGCAGGCACTACAGAAACCCGTACACCAAAACTGCCAGGCACAGGAACGGTTTGTTTCCTCTGCAATCACTGTCATAAACCGTTAACCTAGGCTGTATGCAATCTGCTATATAAAAGCACCAACATGCTTTTTTTTTTTTTTTACAAACTTTCAATTAAAATTTATTTGTATAGAACTTTTAACAATTGTCATTTTCTCAAAGCAGCTTTGAAAAAAAAAGATTTATGGACGTTTGTGTGAAATGTGAATGTGTATGAATCAAAATGATAAGATGAACAAGCCAAGGGTGAGGGCGACAGTGGCACGGAAAAACTCCCTGAAATGGCAATAGGAAGAAACCTTGAGACTCAACAGGGAATCTATCCTGATTTGGGTGAAACGGATAGCGGGGATTGATCTGCAGTCATACTGTCTGTTAGGAGGCTGGGAGTATAACAGCAGATGTGTTTAAGTTAATGTCCAGTTTGTTGTTGAAGGCTCAGGTAGACTTGTAGGAAATTCCAGTCCTGAACTATCGAGCGACTACAGTCACGAGTCCTCCGAGAACAGCTGCATCAGCTGAGGCCAGGACCGTCTTCGTGGTCAAATGGAACCGTCCCCAGTCACCACACACATCCCAGGCAGACCACACGCGACGAGATCTCCAACCAGAACCGAGACACCCGGACGAGTCAGACAGCGACATGTGTAGCTCGACAGAGAGACAAGAAGATGGAAAGAGAGAGAGGAGGAGAGAGCAGAAGAGAAGGAATCCAGACATTATCAAAAAATCTAAATTTTACTTTGTTTTATACAGTTTTTTTTATGTGACTTGGTAGTTGTACAGATAACAATCATCAACACTCTTCCATAAGAAGGATATAGAAGCATATTCATTATGCACATTTAATGAAAGTTGGCTGGGAGATACAAGTCTGGTAGGAAAACATGCACAAGCAACAGAGATGACTGGAAGCTTAAGAAGATTGTCATGGAAAAACTTTGGAGAGGTTCACAAGGAGTGGAATGAGGCTGGAGTCAATGCATCAAGAGGTACCATGCACAAATGTCATCAGGAAATGGGCTACAAATGGTGCATTCCTAGTATCAAGCCACTCCTGAACCAGAGACAACATCAGAAGTGTAAGTAGAAAAAAGAACTGGACCGGTGCTTAGAGGTCCTAGGTCCTTGTTTTAGATGAAATTAAATTTGCCATTTCAATTAGAAATCCAGGCCCCAAAGTCTGGAGGATGAGTGAAGAGCCATAGAATCCAAGCTACTTGAAGTCCATTGTGAAGTTTCTACAGTCAGCAATGACTGTACCATTTGGGGTACCATGTCATCTGCTGGTGTTGGTTCACTGTGTTTTATCAAGTCCAAAGTCCGCACAGCTATGGACTTGATTTGAGAGCACTTCATGCATCCTTCTGTTGACAAGTTTTACAGAGATACTGATTTTCTTTCCAACAAGACTTGCAGCACCACAGTGGCTAACTAGCACCACTAACTAGTTTGCTGACAATCATATTACTGTGCTACTGGCCAGCCATCTTAAACAGTCACAAAGTTGAGGTCCTGTTTACAATGTTTTTTTTCCACTCCTCGCTCTGACTGATTAGATAAAAAATCCACTATCTTTGGTTTTCTTGCTTTCTTCATGAGTAATAGTCATGACATTGGATTTCCTTTAGTCTGCCAAATTTTTCACATAATTTCTGTTTGTGTGTATCTAAAGACTTCTTCTGCGGATGCATAGTGCATATTTCCACATTGTGAACTTCTAATATTGTCATCCGAAATTTTCATTTCCGTCTTTGTAAGCAGGATGTCAACTGCTTTACATTTGATATTGGAATATAATTTCACAATTTTTAATAATTTTTTATGTTGCTATGAGCACACCTGAAGGTCAAGAATTTCCTCCAGTTCTTCCCCATTACTGTCATGACTAATGTCATTCAGGTCACCATTTGTGCTGAAGACAGTGAGGTGATGTTGCTGAAACTTTTAACAATCAAAAAGTTTCAAACCTGATTTTGAGTATAAAAGTCACTCCTAACTTGACAGTGAGTGCATGGTTTGAGCGGCTGCAAGTATGCGTACGCACATGACTTTTAATGCAAACACGCACGGTTTCTAACAGTCGTGATTTCCAGGACTAATCCGTGTTTGTAGTGTTTTTAAATTTGTAGAAGCTTGTTTAATGGGAAGATCGTGAGACTAATTTGCACCAAATTTGGGGAAATGTCTGACTGGAGGTTTTTAACAAGTGTAAATTTTGATATTGTAAATAGATAAACATGCATTTCTTTTGTACCGCTCGGAAACTTGTGTGCTTGGTATTGAATTGTTTATACCGTATGTGAGGCCGATCGAGCAATCACCAGTCACCGCCAGTCAGACTTAAAACCAGTGAATTCTGGTTACTGGCTGATTGACTTGTACATCTCTATTATATATGTAAAAATATTAAAATAAAAGTCGATTTGTCAGTTTGTCAAGTCAGTTTGGCGATACAAAAAAATCACAATTAATAACTTATTCGATGTTTTCCTACTTCAAAATTCTTGAAACCATTCCTTGTGACTGCCTTATAGGGTCTTACTGAGAGAATAGCAAGAGTGCCATCAAAGCAAAAGGTTGCCAATTTTGGGATTATTTCACACATTAAAGAATTCTGGGTTATTCAACACATTTTTATTGACTACATCATTTCATATTTATTCTATCATAACTTCAGTGTCTTCAATATTAATATACTGTACAATGTTGAAAAGAAAAAAAGCCATTGAATAAGAAGGTGTGTTCAAACTTTTGACTGGTACTGTACATACAGTCGTGGCCACAAGTTTTAAGAATTACATGAATTTTGGAAATTGGAAAAGTTGCTGCTTAAGTTTTTATAATAAATATACTCCAGAATGTTATGAAGAGTGATCATATGAATTGCATAGTCCTTCTTTGCCATGAAAATGAACTTAATCTCGAAAAAAACTTTCCATTGCATTTCACTGCTGTCATTAAAGGACCTGCTGAGATCATTTCAGTAATCGTCCTGTTAACTCAGGTGAGAATGTTGACGAGCACAAGGCTAGAGATCATTATGTCAGGCTGATTGGGTTAGAATGGCAGACTTGACATTAAAAGGAGGGTGATAAAATGGCTTCACAGGCAAGGATATTGTGGCTACTAAGATTGCACCTCAATCAACAATTTATAGGATCATCAAGAACTTCAAGGAAAGAGGTTCAATTCTTGTTAAGAAGGCTTCAGGGCGTCCAAGAAAGTCCAGCAAGTGCCAGGATCGTCTCCTAAAGAGGGTTCAGCCATCAGTGCCACCAGTGCCACCAGTGCAGAGCTTGCTCAGGAATGGCAGCAGGCAGCTGTGAGCGCATCTGCACGCACAGTGAGGCAAAGACTTTTGGAAGATGGCCTGAGGTCAGCAAAGAAGCCACTTCTCTCCAAAAAAAACATCAGGGCAGTTTGATCTTCTGCAAAAAGTATGGCGAATGGACTGCTGAGGACTGGGGCAAAGTCATATTCTCGGATGAAGCCTCTTTCCGATTGTTTGGGGCATCTGGAAAAAGGCTTGTCCGGAGAAGAAAAGGTGAGCGCTACCATCAGTCCTGTGTCATGCCAACAGTAAAGCATCCTGAGACCATTCATGTGTGGGGTTGCTTCTCATCCAAGGGAGTGGGCTTCCTCACAATTTTGCCCAAAAACACAGCCATGAATAAAGAATTGTACCAAAACACCCTCCAACAGCAACTTCTTCCAACAATCCAACAACAGTTTGGTGAAGAACAATGCATTTTCCTGCACGATGGAGCACCGTGCCATAAGGCAAAAGTTATAACTAAGTGGCTCGAGGACCAAAACATTGAAATTTTGGGTCCATGGCCTGAAAACTCCCCAGATCTTAATCCCATTGAGAACTTGTAGACAATCCTCAAGAGGCGGATGGACAAACAAAAACCAACTAATTCTGACAACTCCAAGAAGTGATTATGGAAGAATGGGTTGCTATCAGTCAGGATTTGGCCCAGAAGTTGATTGAGAGCAGCCCAGTCGAATTGCAGAGGTCCTGAAAAAGAAGGGCCAAAACGGCAAATACTAACTATTTGCATAAATGTCATGTAATTGTCGATAAAAGCCTTTGAAATGTATGGAGTGCTTGTAATTATATTTCAGTACATCACAGAAACAACTGAAACAAAGATCTAAAAGCAGTTTACCAGCAAACCTTGTGAAAAATAATGTCATTGTGTCATTCTCAAAACCTTTGGCCACGACTGTACACTGCCTGGCCCCAAAAAAAATGTCACCACCTGGACTTAAAGTAAGATTATTATAATAATTTTATAACAAATATTATAGATAATTACTGCAGTGATTAATATGGTTCAGTCGGCAACAAGTTATTTAACCGATAACCAATAACTGATGCAGTGAGCAGCTTCTCATTTTTAAAAGACAACATCAGAAGACATACCATGTGGTCTTGACAAACATGTTACTCTGTTCTCACAAGGGTCAAATTATTGTTGTGCATCAACAAATAAAAACAACTAACGAGATTGCTGAAACTACTAAAATGTGGTTAAGAACTGAAAAACCCATTATTAAAACTTGGAAGTATATTGGTGAACCATCATCTTAAAATAAAAGTATCGTGGTGAAAGAAAGAGCATTTCCACGCACAATGCAAAGAGAACTCAACGGATTGGGACTAAACAGCTGTGTAGCCTTAACAAAAAGATTAATCAGTGAGGCTTTAGTCAAAGAAAAGGCTTCCGTTTGCTAGGGAGCATAAGGAATGGACTGTGGAGCACTGGGAAAGATTATGTGGTCTAGTGTTCCAGAGTGATGGGAACATCAAAGAGAGGCAGATAAAGTGATGCACCCATCATCCATAGTGCCTTCTATGATAAGGTTGCTTCTGTTGGTCAGGTCTAGGTTCAGCAACATTACATGCTAAAGAAATTAGGTCAGCTGACGACCTGAATGTACTGACTGACCAGGTTTTCCATCAATGGATTTTAATATGAAAATGTCAGGATTGAAAGAGTGATTCAGGGAGCATGAGGCATCATTTTCACACATGGATTGGCCACTACGGAGTCCAGATCACAGCTCCATTGTGAATATTTGCTGGAGAAAACTTTACACAGCGGTCCAACACTCCCAACATCAATACAAGATCTTGGAGAGGAATTAATGTGACTCTGGGTAGCAATAAATGTTTTGAAATTGCATAAGCAGTTCTTATTGATACCATACCATGGCCGTAGTCAAAGCAAAATACTTTTTTTTTGGCCGGGCAATGCGTATGATCTATTATTATTATGTATCTCGGTGTTCAGAGCTGCGACTCGAAGAGAGAGAGAGAGAGAGAGAGAGAGACTGCACATTGCTGAAACTCCAGTAGGTTGTCTCTCTCTCTCTCTCTCTCTCGCTGCTGAGAAAGCGGAGCTCCGAGTGTCTGCTGTTCCTACATTTGATAAGAGAACACCATCTGCGCATCAGCTGGGAAACGAGAAAGAAAAAAAAAAGGGGAGAAACGAGCGCTGCGTGAGGCTGTGAATTACGGAGCGTCGTGGTTTGGCACGTCCGACTCGAAAACAATCTACTGGGACCGGGACAAGAGGTCAGGCAGTGGATTTGGGAGAATGCCTTTCTCACAGGAGTACCGAGCTATTTTGTTTCTGTCGCTGTTGGCTTTACACAGTGGTAATGACGGGATGCAGGTCAGTGGAACGACTTATACCGCCTGGACATGTGTGTGTACTCACTTTAGGCAAAAGTTGGATGATTAAATCCAGCTATTAAATGTTCTGTGTCGAACCATCCTGAACCCTTCGAAGCGTTTAGGTGAACCTTTCAAAAGGTTTTATGGTGTGACTTTGTGTCGTGTCGTGTATATATTTTATAAATATAAAAATACAGTATATACAGTATGATATACTCTATATACTAAATAGTTTAATGTAGCAAGAGTTCTAAGAACCCTACACATTACTCACTACGAAGGGTAATTTTATAACTTTCAAATCTTGTAATGTAGAATCTGGGAAGAAGTAATATACCTAATGTTTAGCCATTAGCCATTTCTCTCTCTCTCTCTATCTCTCGCTCACGTCATGTCTATCATTTGTTATGAATCTATAACTAACTGGGTGTTTAACTGCCACCAGTATACTTAGAATCCTTAAATATCCATATATGTGATTATAAAATGTTAAAACCCAGAAGCTTCAGCAGTTGCCATGGTTAGGTGTATATCCTGCAAGGTTTTCAAATTCCAAACGGTGGTCACTCACTTTAAATGCCACATGTTTCTCTTTTTACAAAAGGAATGATGCATTGTAATGTAATGATGGATTGTCATTGCATTGCCTTCCTATGTGTCTTTTGGCCATGACAAATATACAAAAATCCATCTTCAGCTCCTAAAGACATCTGTGCAGCAGCTTTTGCTGCAGCGTAGCAGTCATCCATCTCTGGAAGAGAGAAAGAGTGGCAGAGAGAGTAAGGAACTTGAGATACCTGCTTGGTGACAACTTCCTAGTGAGAGACACTCCTTTACTGGGGCTGTACAATGGTGCAGCAGATACACTGTCAAGACAGGACATACATGTAGCATGGTGCATAACATTATAAAACTTGGGAAGGTTTAGCAAGGTTCAGACAGACCTCTATTTTCAAATCAGCACCTAGCTAAATGTGGTTCTCCCTCATGCAGTCTGACAGTCTGCTGGGGTATGAAGCACTGGAACACAACCTTACCATCTAGCATGCACCCTTTCTATTTTAATACCGATTGTTCATATTCACGCTCAGGGGAGAGTTCGTTATGACATTATGACACTTTATTTAATGAATCACTATTACTCAAGGGGGAGTGAGGTTGTTGTAGGCATGAGGATGCAGCCTGAGGGCCGATGATATCATAGCCCTGCTGGTATTAAGTAAAACTGCACATCAATTCCACAAACGGCATACATTTTCAGCAGATTGTGTGATTTGTTTGTTTATTTAATCAGTTATTTTGCTCCTCCTACATATATCCTGTAACTGGCAGATGTAGCGCCGAACGTTGACAGTTAGCGATCGATACTTCCTAAGAAACTCATGAGATTTACTTTTTATTTACACTTATTCTGCTTTAGAATATCAGCTAACTTCTTGGTTCCAGAGTTGAATCCCAAATAGTATAAAATGGAAAGTGCAATGTAGGGGCTAGGGAGAGATTTGAGATTCAGTCTTTTGTTAAACGCTAGTTAGCTTTGTAGTTTGTGTTAGCAGAGAACAGAACAACACTGATGGTTCAGAGGTAATTTTGAAAAACTTAGAAGACATAACTGTGGTTTATGATGACACATTATCAGATATGTTTTCTTGCTGAAAAAGCTTCCATGACTGGCTTTGAATGTGGGTTTTTTCAGGCCGCTGCTTTCACCTCTTTGCAGGAAGGTGGACCACACCAACCTACTTTCACCAATGCGTTCAACTGACAGTTAGTGTAATTAAATTACATTGCACCTGGGATGCAGAGTGATACGTACAGTATAGTTGAACATCCCAGTGCTGTTATTCTCTATTTTACCACTTGTGGAAAGCCTCTTTTATAGTCAGATTACTCAGGTGGAATTAACTGTTATTAACAGTTGTGTTCAAGTGATGCTCGGCAGACAAAACGCATGCGTACTACAGTACTCGTATGTCAAGTTAAATTTTATTTAAAAATTTTTGCACATCATGCAAAATGCTTGCAGACAAAGTTACTTGCAATCCGATATATATATACCGTTATTGGGTATCATATCGATGCCGTTTCTGCTAACATTCACTCACTCTTTATCTCTGTTGAGCTCCATGCTGTGGCTCCTTCCACCCTCCTGACCTGACTGTTTCTCCCTGCTTTTCCTCCTGCTTAAGGTTTCTATACTGGTGGCCAATCTCTTGTGCTGCTGTGAATTGTCCTACTGTAGCGTGATGTGAGACAATGTCTTTCATAGTGTGGAAGAACTGCTGTTGTATTTATACATCATTAAGACTTGTCAGACTTACCTGTGCTCAATATACTCTTATTGCATTTACATTTCAGTCCATTGATACTGTCTGGGTTTACTTTTATATATAGGACTTGTATACTGAATTTATAAATCATTTCAGTATCTGGTTTATGATAGGGGTGCTCCGATCAGGATTTTTGAGGATGATCAACAATTTCCGATCACTAGAAGCTGTATCGGCCGATACCGATCACTGATTACAGGGTCTACCTGAAGCCTTATCATGTAAAATTATTTATTGAAATTACAAGAAGAGGAATATCATGAATTGACAACTGTATTTATTGGCAAGCAACATGTGCAACACATCAACTTAAAACATTGCAGCCTGTGCTTGGTTAGTAATTGGGAACAGCTTAGTTACACAGGTTGCAGATTGCTAATGTATTGTCTTTTTCACACAACACGTAAAATTGCCAGACTGGTGAAGCCATTTTAGTAGAGCGCAAAAAACAAACAAACAAAACAAAAACCTGCAAGTTTCGCGTCACCTGATCGGCTTTTCTATATCGGCCATTATGGAGACTGCAGATCAAACTCCCAAGGCTATTATCGGCCGATTATGATCGGCGACCGATCAATCGGAGCACCCCTAGTTTATGGTAACCTATAGTTTTATGGGTGAAGATCTGAGTAGAACACATTTAGCAAATGAATAAGTGGCCATGCATGTAGCAACATTTGCAACTGGTAATGTAATGCTCAGTAAGTTATTCTGCTGTACAGGACCATCTTTTGGCTCCAACCATTGTAGAAATAAATCATTCACATCTGAATGAAAGCAATCATAATGTTTGTGCTGCTTCTTAGGTTACAGAGATAACCAATACTTTATTGGGAGTTTTGGTGGTTTTGCCACAGCTTCCATGTCATAAGGATGTCTTTAATTAAGGAATTGGCTTTAAAGTAAATGTCAGCCTGCGGATTATATGTTGCCTGATCATATTTACGTGGTTGTTAATGTCTCAGGGCTGCATAGATAAGCAGAGGGTGATGGGTGTGCTTCACCAGATGGAGAAATTTTTAAAGGGACAGGAGATCCGGTTCACAGAGGGGCTCAAAATTATGAAGTCCAAGCTTACCAGCCTTCAGAATTCTGTGTCCAAGTTTCCACAAGCAGACCAGTCTTCACGTATGTACATATGCATTGTTGATGTGATGTGAGAGTGCCATTTTGATAGCGGAGTCATATATCTCTAAAATAAATATACTATAATATACTATCATACATTCTTATTGTTATCTTTGTATCTGCTTAGTGCTTAAAATAGTTGTGTCTTTATTCCAATTCAGATTTGAACTGGACATCAGCACGGTTTTGTACTAGAAGCTTTTTTTTTAATGAAATTTTGGAACTATGAAAAAAACTTAATTTTTCATCCAAATTATAACAACACTGGATAATGTGCAGTATCTCATCTCTCTGTTATTACTGAGTAAAGAAACTAAATTGTTTTCAAAGAACATTGTTTTTTCGAGACTAGGAAACTTTCACATTTATTTCAACTATAGTACTTGCTTTTTCTTGAGTGTTGAGATTTTTATGCAAATGTGAAATGAAGCCTAAAAAATCTACAGTGCTGGAGCTTAGCATCCATTCTCATATCTCTAATTTAAATTATTTTTCTGTAATTTTCTTGTATTTATAGCCTCATCCACTTGTTCTGCTCTGGAAGCTCCAAGTCATGGGAAGAAGTTTGGCTCCAAGTACCTAATTGGACATGAAGTGCACTTCACATGTTCTCCAGGTTATCATTTGGTGGGCTCAGCAACCCGGGTGTGCCAAGAGAATGGCAGCTGGAGTGGAGTCCGTGCACTCTGTAAAGGTCTATACTAATAATACCTCATTCATTATGATACTAGATTAGCACATTTATGGAAATAAAAGTATAACTATGCAGAATCAGTGACCAAATCAGAGCACACACAGGTAAAATTGACACCCTTAATACTCTGTTTTTAAAGTGGTTAAAATCAGTTTGTGGTTTATTAATTACAGAACTTCAATCATCATCAAAGTCCTAGCAGGGGTCAAACACAGGGAGACAACATCAACCAGATATGATCTATGTTCATAAACAAGAGCACAGATGAAAGTAAAAAAACAAAAGAAACTAAAGAGAAAAACGGAGTACACCAGAAAACACAAAAAAATAAACCAATAAAAAAGCAGGAAGGAGACGAGACTCAAAACAAAGGCTCAACACAATTTAATAACAAAATTAATATTTTTTTGGCTATTGGTATCACAATTCTACAGCTGTACAGTTGTGACTCACTCTCATAAAAAATAAAAATGAATGGCACATTTATTTCATTTCCCACAGTTGGATCTAATCAGAGTTCTATTGCTTTCTGATTGCATTTGAATCACAAAACAGTTCACTTGGCATGGGATTGAGAACACCTTGGTCAGATGCTCTCAGACTGGACAACAAATGCAGACAGTTCATTTACTGCATCAGTGGAATTCCAAAAGCAGGCTTTCTAAACAATGACTATGAACTCAATGACAACTCAAAGATAACTCACACTGATAAAGCTGAGGCACAATAAAGAGTCATTCTTTACAGTGGATTGAGTTGCTGAGATGAACTCAATGAAGCTCCCGTTAATGTGGCATTAAATGTCCTGACACAGAATAGCCGTATACTCATATTTGTGCTCATATAACAGTCTTTCTGTGTTGCATGCTTCTGTGCCAAAGCTGTTGTTCGCAGAGCCACTGTAAAAAGAGCAAGCCACAGAGCTCCTGTTTCAGCCAATTCTATAGAGACCCCATTCCCCTTGTACCAGGGAGTCCCTTTGGGCAGAGATAAATGAAAGGGCTGACTCAAAAAATGCGACTGATTGAAAAAAGTAATGAATGACTCATTTGTGATACTGTCGTGCTCCTCACCTGCTTTCAGTCATATTCGCTTTTTATGTGGAATATCCCTTTGAATCCACTCACACATTTCATTAAATTTTAGTTTCAGGTTTTCTGGCAGGAAAGTATGCTAAGCATGCTATTGATGGCTTCCTTGATTGCTGCAGCTGGCAACAGTCTCAGACATTCCAAGTGATACAAGTGGTTAGGCCCTAGTCCCTGGAGCATGTAAACCTACTGGGCGGGCAAGTTTATAAGACAGTAAGGAAAAAGGCAAAAAGATGAAGAAAATAATGTTTTTACATCTGGAGGTCAGGCAAGAAGGTATTTGTCCAATGAAACACATTTCTATGACAATCCTTTAAGACGTATGTGAAGGAATTAGAAACAACTTATTAAAGTGTGACTTACATTTGCTATTGCTTATACCTACTGTAAAAGTATTTTGAGAAATCATATGTGCAACTTCGACATTAGGAACATTCCCAGAAAGCAAAACTGTAAATTCTGCCCTGTTTTATTTTTTTTCTGTTTCATTCATTTTCCAGACGCATTGTTTTAGCGGCTTTACTGTATATTTAAATGAAATGTTCTGTGATTATGTGCAATTTCCCAGTCAACCAGAATGCAGAGAATGGAAGCATCCATATTCATAACACACATTTCCCACCTATTTTCAGGCTTTTCACACCATCATTTTTGCCCAACAAAATAAGAGGGAAATATCTATGGCAGAACTGGGCACAATTGAGCAGAGGTTACATAAGGGAGAAAGTCTGAATAGCTTGCTTAACTTCTGCTCAAAAAAATGGAAATAGGACAAACAGCAGTGGATATTTCTTTTTCTTGTTTTGTTTGTGTTTACACAGATTGGAGGCCCATCTGAATGTCTAAAAATTCTGAATGAATGAAAAAGTCTATTTTGATTAATAGACAAATGACAAATATTTAGATAGATGGCGAGATAGAGATAGAAAACCTCACTGATATTTAAAACTTTTCTTTATTGGAAGGTTCACGTCACTGTTCTAGTAACCCATGTCTGAATGGTGGTACCTGTGCTGAGGGGGTCAACCAATACAAGTGCACTTGTCCTCACAACTGGAGTGGGAGCCGCTGTCAGCAGCAGACTCAAAAAGGTGAATCTGTTTGCTTTTCTGCCAAGTCTGTTCATTAATGCCCTTGATCAAATAGCTCTACTAAGCCTTTTTTCATGAAACATAGCAGAAAATACTAGTTGTTATTGGTTAAAGGGTATGAAAAGGTAAAGCTTTAGGCACAATCATGCTGAATTGGACAAGACCAGCTTTCATGTGTAGCATTCGGAAAAATCTTAATCTTATTATTCTTTAATCATAGCGTGTTGTATCTCTGTCTAAAGTTTTATATGCTATAATAGAAACAGTTCAGGTAAAAAAAACAATTCTGGTCAACTCACTATATAATGAATAATTTAAAACCTTTTACTCACTCATTCATCACCTACAGTATACCACTTAATCCTGTATACAGGGTCATGGAGTCCCTGCGGCCTATCCCAGGAGACTTGGGGCACACATACACACACTCACACGCTCATTCACACACTACAGGCAATTTTGGAATGCCAGTTAGCCTAACCT
>JAAGKR010003228.1:0-77981 GCA_011419295.1 Clarias macrocephalus
TGAACGTGTGCTGAACGTGTGCTGAACGTGTAACGAACGTGTGCTGAACGTGTACTGAACGTGTAATGAACGTGTACTGAACGTGTGCTGAACGTGTAATGAACGTGTGCTGAACGTGTGCTGAACGTGTGCTGAACGTGTACTGAACGTGTGCTGAACGTGTAACGAACGTGTGCTGAACGTGTGCTGAACGTGTGCTGAACGTGTAACGAACGTGTGCTGAACGTGTACTGAACGTGTAATGAACGTGTACTGAACGTGTGCTGAACGTGTAATGAACGTGTGCTGAACGTGTGCTGAACGTGTGCTGAACGTGTACTGAACGTGTGCTGAACGTGTAACGAACGTGTGCTGAACGTGTGCTGAACGTGTGCTGAACGTGTAACGAACGTGTGCTGAACGTGTACTGAACGTGTAATGAACGTGTACTGAACGTGTGCTGAACGTGTAATGAACGTGTGCTGAACGTGTGCTGAACGTGTGCTGAACGTGTACTGAACGTGTGCTGAACGTGTAACGAACGTGTGCTGAACGTGTGCTGAACGTGTGCTGAACGTGTAACGAACGTGTGCTGAACGTGTACTGAACGTGTAATGAACGTGTACTGAACGTGTGCTGAACGTGTAATGAACGTGTGCTGAACGTGTGCTGAACGTGTGCTGAACGTGTACTGAACGTGTGCTGAACGTGTAACGAACGTGTGCTGAACGTGTGCTGAACGTGTGCTGAACGTGTAACGAACGTGTGCTGAACGTGTACTGAACGTGTAATGAACGTGTACTGAACGTGTGCTGAACGTGTAATGAACGTGTGCTGAACGTGTGCTGAACGTGTGCTGAACGTGTACTGAACGTGTGCTGAACGTGTAACGAACGTGTGCTGAACGTGTGCTGAACGTGTGCTGAACGTGTAACGAACGTGTGCTGAACGTGTACTGAACGTGTAATGAACGTGTACTGAACGTGTGCTGAACGTGTAATGAACGTGTGCTGAACGTGTGCTGAACGTGTGCTGAACGTGTACTGAACGTGTGCTGAACGTGTAACGAACGTGTGCTGAACGTGTGCTGAACGTGTGCTGAACGTGTAATGAACGTGTGCTGAACGTGTACTGAACGTGTAATGAACGTGTGCTGAACATGTACTGAACGTGTAACGAACGTGTGCTGAACGTGTGCTGAACGTGTGCTGAACGTGTAATGAACGTGTGCTGAACGTGTGTGCTCATTAGGGCTCCATAGTGGTCGGTATCGACTACGACTGCAGAGAGCGGAAGGTCTACTGGACTGATCTTGCCGGACGGACGATCAGCAGAGCCGCTCTGGAATCTGGAGCAGAGCCTGAGATTCTCATAAACACCGGTAACGCTGAGCTCCAGTTCTGTGTTTAAACACTCCGTGCTTTTAGCTCCAGGGAAAATGAATGAACAAATACAGTGTGTTTAGTGTGTCGTAGCTGCTTAAACATAAAAGTCAACTAGAACAGAGTGTTGTAAGGTGTAATTCATTCCTATCTATAGTCAACGCTTTTTTTCAGCTATGTAGTTGTATTGCATTTTTTAAGGTCCCATAGTTAGTTTTATACCACAGATTCCTCTGTTTCACTTCTTTTATTTAAATGAGCTACAGCTAAGCCACACCCCCAAAAGAGAACAGCAGAACTGAGGAACAAGCCAGGCGAGGGGATCTACTTATATGAGGTCACAATAGGGGGAAAAATCTAATTGGCTTGTTTAAAAAAATTTCATCTCTTTAAAAGAAAAAAAAGGATTTTTTATTACAAATATTAACATATTAAGATCGTACTTTATGTACACATCTTAATTTTAGAAGCATATGAACAAACAGATACGATTGCAAAAGAGGTTTTTTTTTTAACCGTGCATTTTTATGCTTAGTGTTACGCTTGTAATGATTTTTTCAGGTCCCATATTTACAGTAACTTTCCTCAACAAGATAACACAGGGCTCAACTCTGTGCAACAGCTGAAATAACCCTCAGATACCTCAAACTTACTCCTTTTGAGTAAATGAGCTACAGCAGAGAGCAGCAAAGCTCAGCAGCAAGCCGGGCGAGGGGATCGTCTTTTATGAGGTCACTAAAGGTGGAGAAATCTAATTGGCTTTGTTTAAAATGAAAAAAAAAAATTAAAAAACAATAAAAACAGGGAATGTTTTTTTCTTTTACCATGTTTTTTATTTTTATTTTTTGAAAATTGTCTCATCCCCTTAAAAAGGAAAAATCATGTCTAATATTGAGATCTTACTTTATGTCCACATTTTAGTGTTAGAAGCCTACTGTACTGTATGTCTGGTGCAGTTTTAATCTATTAATCATTGAGGAAAATCCATATCACTTTCTTACACTGATTTAAAAAAAACAGCCCGTGAGAATTGTTTTGCTTAGTTTTTATTATAAAGTAAAAAAAATAAAAAATATGAAATAAATATGTTCATGAGAATAATGTCTAGTTTGTTTTTAAGGCCTCATGAGCCCTGAGGGTTTAGCCGTGGACGTGGCACGCAGGAGGATGTTCTGGGTGGACAGCACGCCCGATAAAATCGAGACGGCCAAACTGGACGGAAGCGAGCGGCGCGTTCTGTTCAACACGGATTTGGTTAACCCGAGAGCCATCATGGTGGACTCGCTCTCAGGGTAAACGGTTTAACACTTACTGTACTTACATCCTGCACACTCACACTGTCTTTCCATCAGTCATTCTGTGTCAAAATGCCTTTCGTTTAGTCAAATATGATTCCACAGACGCTATAGGACACGATCTAGTACTGACACGATCCTGCTCGAGTGAAATGAACAGAGATAAAATCAAAAGCGAAAAGGAAATGAAGAGCGAGGAAGTAGATCAAAGAAAGATGGGAGGTCCAGAAAGTTGCTCCCACTCACTGACTCACACACACACACACACACACACACACATTCTATCACATAGTTATCCATCTGCACATGTGTAGGAATGAAGGAAACTCGAACCTCATGTGCGTTTAGAATAGCATGTGAGCATGCACGTGTGTGTGTGTGTGTGTGTGTGTGTGTGTGTGTGTGTGTGTGTGTGTGTGTGTGTGTGTGTGTTTGTATAGTAGAAGTTTACATTCATCATCTAAGTTTATGTCTTGAAGGGCTGTGTATATGTGAATTCCAGACCTTTTGAAAGCTCTGCTTAGTGAAGCCTGATATCGTGAATATTTTTCTTTTTTTGCTGCTTTAATGCCGAGTCTGTTTGTATACAGTTATGTCGTATCCGGATATCCTCACTGTTACATCATAGTCTGGGTTTTTTTTTTTTTTTTTCTAGGGAAATTATCAACGACTGGATTATTTTCCTTGAATTCATTATATTTCTCACTAGCACTAGAGACTCCTTCCTTTTTTATTTCTTTAGGCATAAGTCATGTTTGCGGGTTACTATAGACGATATCCACAGTTTAAACATGAACATTTTTTGTTACAGAACTTTGTATTGGACCGACTGGAACCGGGAAGCGCCAAAAATCGAAAGCTCCACCGTGGACGGCCAGAACAGGAGGGTGCTGGTGCGGGACGGCATCGGGCTCCCTAACGCATTGACCATAGACCCTACAACGCGCCGTATCTGCTGGGCTGATGCAGGTACTGTGTAAACCATATCGAAAAGTGTCTTCTAGGGAAAAATCCAGATGAACTGATGAATTACTCATGGAAACACAACCTCCTGTATTTTGGGATTTTCATGATGTGTTTGATGATGTACAGTACTGTTTTTATTTTTATTTTATTTTATTTTTATGTAGTCTTGAGGAATGTAGTTCTCTAAAGGACTTTTTGTCTCTAATGTTCAGTCCTGATTTGTCCTTGATCAGTTTCAGAGGAATGTTCTTGTTTGTTAATCATTCAAGCATTAAAACCGTCTTAAACTTAAGGCCAGTGAGAAACAGGTGCAGATGATGACGAGTGATCAGGCTGGTGATTTATACTGGTGATGGAGAGAATAAAACGTGTTTCCATTTCGTTGATTTAACGTACATAATTTCATTTCATTTCACTTACACAAGATGAAACAACCTGTCGGGTTTTGTGTGTTACTAAAGGAACAAAGCGTTTGGAGTGTATCGCGCCTGACGGGACGGGACGACGTGTGATTAACAGCAACCTGAACTATCCGTTCAGCATGGTGTTTTACGCCAATCACTTCTACTACACAGACTGGAGGAGGTAATGAGCAGGACAATCACAATAATCGTATCTATTAATAATATCACTAAATCTAACGACCTAAAATCATCGTCAGTAATGAAAATTGGGTAACACTAGTTTAGGTACCGACGCAGCACATTGGTGACAGTGTGAGAAAGCTGTACGAGGCACACGAAGTGTCATGAACGCTATTTAAAGTTCTGAGCATATTTTAGATCATGCATTTGGCTGACATATGGCCTTCATGATTACATGATGCTGTAATGGAACGGGGCTTCAAGAGGGTTCGGACCATCGACATGTGCTGAACAAAAGGTTTTGATGTTGCACTGAGAAGTAGACACAAAAATATCTTACACAAGATAGAAACACTTTACAGAAGATATCTCATTAAACAAAATGAAAGGTTTTGACAAAAAAAAAGAAGAAAAAAAAGCATGCAGTTCCTCTAATGTCCACTGGGGGCTGGCTCCAAAAGTGCACAAATCCCCATCCGTGCCCAAATTTACAACAAATATAAAATTGTCGCTTGATTTCCCATTCATGACGACTGTAACATGGACTGTAAAATTTGATACGTAACTCATCAGCTACAATTATATTCAGTCATAAAATTAGGCCTAATTAGGGGTGTGGCTAGGTGAGTGACAGCATAACTTTAGCTAACCAGCTAACTGAAATCGGTGTAGTTTAACTTGCTTCAAGAAATGTATAAGTTGCCACAGGATGACTTGTAGGGTACGGATGGCGGAGTTCAATCAAATGCGTTAGCGTATGCCATAGCATTTTAGCTAAGCTAAAGATAAGCTCGCTAGCTTGTGGGTGCTAACTGAGCCGTTTGCTTCGGTTATTTGGCCATTCATGGATTAACCGGGGATTTAGGCGGAGTCAAGATGGCGACCGATCAGAGATCCCACAGCTGAGGTTCAAAACCGCTCTTCAGAAACCTACAGGTGGCGCCACTGAGCGTTTGTCCAGTTATTATACAATCTAAGCCCATTAATTCCAACAGTATAAGTTTGCGAGGTTTATGAGAATGTTACGAAGATCCTAAGTACCGGCTCAGATTATTGTATTTAAATATGTTTCATTTTTTAAATGAGAAAATCTGACAAATAAGAAGTAAAAATCGTGGCATAAGGTTCCCCTAAGATAAGTTAACCTAATGCTCATCTCTAAAATCTGTTATTTAATATCCAGTATATATAAGTAGAGTCATATTTACTACATTAGGAATTAAAAACTTAAACTGTATGTATGAATAATAAAAACCTTAGATGTTTTCAGATGTTTTATATTTTCAGAAACTTGCACATTAATACCGTACGTCTCTGGATGTTCTTTCTCTCACACTCGTCGTTACCGTTGCAGGGACGGAGTCATCGGTGTAAGTCGAGACTCGAGCCAGTTTACAGACGAGTACCTGCCTGATCAGCGTTCACACCTGTACGGCATCACTGTCGCCTCGTCCAGCTGTTTATAAGGTACGGTTTATACATTTACGTACTGTACTGGACGTCCTTCCTCTCTTAGCAGTCAGGAGAAATGAGGAAGGTTTAAAATACAAACACGGTGTTGAGTTTCAGTCGTGGTATGAGGACGTGTTTTAATAGTTTTAATAGTAATTGTGAAAAGTCTGCAACAATCATGCAGCGAGGAATAATAATAAATCTAAACTTCTAAAGAACGCAGTAAAAAAAAAGCCAAGTAACTGGGAATTACAGTACATTCAGGATACAATATGTTAGTTTACATGGGTGCTAATATTCCACTAATAATCATCAGAATGATCAGAAGGAGAAGGTTGTAATCCTAGACACTCGATCTGATCATTTCTCTCTTGTTGGAAAAAATATTTCATTTCTCTGCATGTTTGTACCGTGTAGCAACAACATGGGGTAACAGGAAGGAAATGTTGCTTCCATTACCGATTGGTAAACTGCATGAGAATAAATCTAAAGCTAAAATCCCATCCGTCTTTACAAACTTTTTATCCACAGTAGGCGGGATTTATTGGGAAAGCTGCAAAGCCAAGCCTAACCTCAATGTTGGAGAGCAATACTACTTCTTCTCCTTTTGTTATGTTTCTGACAAATGAAAAAAATGATAACGATTCAGATTAAATGCTTTGAGCATGTACGTGCGCATCTTATTGGCTCAGCGTCCATGTAAACATGGTTGGAATCAGAATAGGAACAGAATGATTTTAATCCATTTTTCCCTGTATGTCACTAATTTAAAAGCGATACTGTATGTGTTGCACATTTCACATTTTCACATCTTCCATTATTATGTTTTTTAAACTTGTACAGAAATATTCTCATGAAGTGATTTTTAAAAATATGCTGTACTGCTTTTGTTGACCTCCAACAAATACCTTTTCGTAAGTAAAATATGGGGTTTTGTGTGTGTGTGTGTGTGTGTGTGTGTGTGTGTGTGTGTGTGTGTGTGTGTGTGTGTGTTGACATGCTAATAAAGGTGAGTGAATGAAAAATGACAGACCCCAAAACACACACAAAGGCTTCAAAGCATTTCGCAGGACACAAGCGTGTGTTTTGTGGCAGAACTGAAATGAGAGAGGGGCGGCCCCGAGGAGGATCCTCCGTGACCTAACCTGGCTGTTTTCTGTCTTTCAGGGAGGACGTAATAACAGAGCCACTGTTACATGGTGCTAATTTTTGGGGATTTGTGATTTTTTCCTACATGTTGGGAAACGAACGTCTCAGCCGTTGCCAAAGCCACTGCGTCTTTATAAACCCCTAAGAAAAAAAAAAAAAGGTGACTTTCCCCCTCTTGTTTAGTTTTGTACATTTGTTTTATACCTCATTTCTTTCTACTGTATTTTTATGTTGTTTTTTTAATAAAATAAAGCCAAAGAGGCCCACATTAAACGTATGAATACGTTTATACACGCGCGCAGTATCGGAGCCCTCAGTGCACTAATAACAATCTAAACGTCGCAGCTGAACGTAGCCGACGTTTTGTCTTTACTACAATTCCTTTTTGTAACCGTTTAAAAAAAAATCTTTTGTAAGATGTGATATTTATAACAATAAAATGTGATCCACAGTTGGACCTATGTGTGGTTTAATGCTTAATTATGTTATATAGAGTTACTGTAGTGTTTTTATTCCTCTTACACCACAGCCAACAGCTGAATTCTTTCATTTATTAAAGGATGATATCGTTATTTGTATCCATTTCTCGTTAAGGTATGTCTGCTAAACCAGATCATTTCTGTTGGTTAATCGATTATGGAAATGACTTGAAATGAATCGATTCATCCTATTTAAACTTTCAGATGTCAAATTCTCTCAAATGAACAACTTCCGGTGTTCATATTTTTCACAGCTTTCTTTAGAAAATGCCAAACGTTTACATTTTTTTGTAAGAGTATCACTAAATTTAAAAAAAAAAAAAAAAAAAGCTATTCTTTTTGATTTTATGTGAGGTTGGTGCGACATCACCACCTACTGGACTGGAACAGAAGTTCGTCAGGGAAAAAAAAAATCAGTTTGAACGAGAAATGACATTTAAGCAGACGCAAGTTACAGAGCATTTAAGAGACGAAATATAACTGCTTGAGACAAATCAATAACTGAACTGACATTACCGCCCAAAAAAATTGATTTGAACCAAACTGAGGATTCGCAGAAGGGGGCGTGTCTGTATGAAGTCTCTCTGAGGCGTGTTAGTTCCCTGAGAGTCACGTGACCAACGACAAACGAAGCCTCGCGTTTGCCGGAATCACACGACTGAATCATTATATTGGTGGTTTTTGTTTTTAATTTTCTATAAAGAAAGACTCGCGTAAACGTTTTTTTTTTGCATTTCACAATTAACTTTACATTTACTTCTTATATATGAAAAAGGAAAATGCACAAAATCTGTCCACTAGATGGCAGTACAATGAGCCCTTTAATGAAACTTAATGAAATGAACTTTTTGATGAAACTATTGGCTGGGAAGCCTCGACACCCGAATGAGACTTCCATCACTAAGCTCTAGTTAAAAAGTTGATTTTTATTCACGCACAAGTGCGTTTACAGTAAAGCTGATTTGCATTTCAAGAAACCAACAAGCTGGCGGTGACCTGACAAAATGTCCCCCAAGTACTGACTGTAAGCACGAACCCAATCTTCCAATACATCAGCTACCCTCAACACACAACACTTAATTCTTTTATAGGGTGCCATTTCTTTTGTTTGAA
Source organism: Clarias macrocephalus (assembly GCA_011419295.1). Lineage (NCBI taxonomy): Eukaryota > Metazoa > Chordata > Actinopteri > Siluriformes > Clariidae > Clarias > Clarias macrocephalus. The sequence continues at coordinate 8,400 of JAAGKR010003228.1, forward strand.
CTCAACGGCTAGTCTATTAGTCAGGAATCGTCTCTACAAACAAATAAATCCGTGTCCAGTTTAATAAGTGAGGCCTTGAATCTTTTCAGTGTCCTTGTGTGATGATTCAGACCTACAGTTTGTACTGCGCTAATCTGGTATCTGTATAAATCTCTCACTTGTCAGCTACATTAGTGTTGTTCTGACATTCAAACTTCACACACAGAGCATGTCTTAGACAACTACTAGTCCTGCAGCGAAGGGGAAATGGGCTACATTTTGCTTTTTGGCTGAACTCCTGCTTTAATGAAATGAACATGATTATTTGCCAGCTGGATTTGGGAGTTGAGGAACACAGAGCTCGAGTTACTGCCAAAGGAAAAGAGCACGTTTATAACATGGTTAAGTATCTTAGAGAAAACACAACCATTTGACACAACCAACTGTTGCATTAATGTCTTTTATATGTATATGGATACACACACATGCCTTTGCAGTTTGTGCACATCATCTTCATTGAAAGAAAAAAAGTCTCTCTCACACACGAAGAAAAAAACAAAACAAAAAAAACCCTTGCTGTCCAAAAGCCCCTTATTTATTTCCAGGGGAATAGATCTGTTATACAACACTTTGAAGAAAAGAACAAACTGTTAATGACAAACGTAGTGACTGTGCAACTCAAATTTTCTCCGCATGTCCGAAACATTTCGGATCTTTTAAGTCTAAACGGAAATCTCTTCGGGTTTTGAATTTCATTTATCCTGCAAACCGTGGCACGCTTGAACCCAACGATCGTCCTGTTCCCATACGCTCTGTCCCACTGGTGCGCGTGTTGGTGATCATCTGCCCACTTTGCCGAGACGGTGATCGGTCTTTGGGTCGGCGATGATGGCCTGCACGGCCACGATGGCCTCGTTGATCCTCGTCTGGAGCTCGCGCAGCTCCTCGATGTGCAGGAGCCGAAGGATACGAGCCGCTTCGTTCAGAGTGGCGTCTAGGGAGGAAGAGAAAAGAAAAGGTCCACATGTCAGGACCTGACATCTCCTACGACTGGGATGTGAAATTATTCTTTTAAGTTTGCTTCCTATTTGTCTGTCTTAAAAAAAATAAAAAACCCATGATACGACATAAACGCCTCTGTACCTTTACCTTGTAATAGATGCGCGTTAGTGTCATCATAACGCACTATTAAAAATGATTTACGGGACATAATTGGATCTTAGAGACTACTATTGTACCTTTAATTATCTTTTGAAGTAACTACACAGAGCGATCTCAAACACACAGCGTGTTCGGGTCACTTCCTGCAGGGAGTCTAATCGTAGAAGTGCATAGAAGGAGAGGACAGAGGGCCGAGTAAAAATTCATTTTTATAAATAACTGTCATAGCAACAGAGTGAGTTAGGGGGCGTCTAAAAAAAATGCATGACTGGGGCAAGTGTGTAAGCTTGTACAAAAAATTTGTCTAATTCTCAGGGCATGTAAAGTTCTGCTGTGTTAAAATACAGTGTGGATGCAGGATTTATTCATTTTAGTACAAGGGGTGTTCAAGGCAAACCGGGACTTGTACTTGTATTTGAAGGGAGTTTTTAATGTCAGGACCATATTCTGTTATTCTGTACAATCAGAAGTCCCACTTTGACTTGAACGCCCCTTGTATTAATGATGCACATTTTAGCAACTGGATGCTGATATAAAAAAATTATACACAAGTGGTTTTATTGCGGACTTTTTTTTTTTTAATTCCAAAATTTCTAAAGCTTTTTGAAAGTTTTGTCCGTGTGTGAACCGTGGCGGTGTCCTCTACATACCACCGGTGTCAAATCCTAGGATGTGCTTGTCCAGAGCAACCGGCAAACCCTACACCAGCAAGAAAGGTTTTAATTAGTTAAGTTCACAAACGTTGAGCTCCAACAGTCTACATGAACACACTGATCTCCAAGTGTTTAACACACACCCGTTACCACAAATGGAGCTGAAAACTCACGTCCATTTCTACACTTAAGACAGTCAGCCGTCTAACAATACTGAGCTGTTAATATTTACAGACCTCTTTCGACTTGTTGGCTTTTGCAATTGCGTCAGGAGTCAGGCGTTCTTGGACGAGGATCCTAATGGCCTGTGAGATTTAAAAATAATAAATAAATAAATAAATAAATAAATAAAACAAATAAACAACAGGTTTAATGAAGCGGTTGAATTCGGAATTGTAACTGGAACAGGAACCGGTTGAGGTTGGAATGTGCTTATTCATTTTTCACCTTGAGCATGACGAGATAGTCGTCGTGTCTCTGGATCTTCAGAAGGTTCGCCAGGGCCGTGACCCCGGCCTTAAAGTCAGGATTGTTGCCTGGTGAAAACACAAACGTATGAGCCTGAGCGAGAGCAGTACAGTAACTGATACGGTTTAATAAACCATAAAATTACTCAGAATAATAATCAGAAATATTAAACTTATACAAACATCACGGAGAGAGAAAGACCTTCGACGTGCATACATTCACAAAACACCGTATTTTTCTATCTGTCTATTTATGTGATTTAAAAAACAGAGAAAGTGTGTGTCTCTCTCTCTCACACACACACACACACACACACACACACACACACACACACACAGGGAGAGAAGAAGAAAAAGGTCAGAGAGAGAGAGATGAAGAAAAAAAGTGACAGATGGAAGCAAAGAAAGAGTCAGAAATAGGGATAAATGAGTCATGTAGTGAGAGATGGAGAGAGAGAGAGAGAAAGAAAGAAAGAATGAGTCACAGAGAAAGAGGGAGAAAAGGCGTCATGGAGAGGGAGAGAAATAAATCAGAGAGGGGGATAAAGGGTAAGAGTCAGAGAGAGAGAGAGAGAGAGAGAGAGAGAGAGAGAGAGAGAGAGAGTCAGGAACAGGGGATTGAAAAAGAGGCAACGAGAGAGAAGAAGGAATAGAAAAGTAAATAAGAGTAAGAAAAAGTAACAGTGAGACAGAATTGCATGAGCAGAAACAAACAGAGAGAGAGGGAGAGAGAGAGAGAGATTCAAGTCTCTTAGAATTTATTATTAAAGGTAAGAGGAGGAAGATCTCACTGTCCAGGTTAACGAGCGGGTCGGCTGGTTTCTGGCTCGCGTTGTTCACCTCCGCTGCAGGCGCGCAGTTTCTGTATTTCTCCACTGACAAAGCACACAGAGTTTTATAATAAAATCCACAAAGACTTAAACTCTACATGAACACTGATAAATGTATAAAGACTAAATCACTCAAACCGTGTGACGAAAAACAGGGAGTGTGTGTTTATGGACAGAAAATCAGAGGCAACACTGCCATCTAGTGCCACCTAGTGCTCGCTACATGTACTCGTACTGCTGAACCTTGACATTTCACCTCACTACACACCGCTCAGGCGTCATTTCCCATACAGGAAAAGTGATAACGTAGTTCTGCAGGTTATTATTATTGTTTGCTTACATCCTTAAATAAACATTAAAAAAGAAAAAGAAAAAAAAAAGTACCATTATCGCCGTATTCAAACCGAACTGCGAGGCCCAGCAGCCAGTCGATGGACTCGCACCGTTCCTGAACACTGAACGGGCAGCTCACGTCTCGTAGATACTAAAAAGAGAAGAAAATGAAAGGAAACACACGTTTATGTGAATCATGGGTATTCAATTTAATTTGAGTTTTGCTGTGGTAATTTTTTTATTCAGTAGCACTAAAGCATGTTATAAATGCTTCGCAAGCAGCTCAAGAAGTATTTACAACTACTCAAAGCATTTAATTTGCACTAAAATGTTGTGTAATTTGTGTTATTAATTGTTTAAATGTCAACACAATTAAAAGAAAAATCTGCACAACATTCCGGGCCAGTAGGTGGCGATGATGGACCAACCGCTAAGATATTTTAGAAATTTGACAATTTTAGAAAGTGTATCTAAATAATTCATAAAATGTGCGAATCAATTCTGAATTGAAAACACTGACGAACAATTAAACGATAAGCAGGATAATAATAAAAAAATCACAGTTATACAGATAAATGAGCTGAAAAATCTGAGCGAACAAACATTGAACAAACTCAAACTCTTCTAATAGTTACTAAATAAAAATGGCAGCCCATAGGGATGTCAGAAAAACGTGAACAAGCTGAAAAATCAAATCGACTGAAAAAAAAAATTCCAGCATGATTACTATTCCATGTTTATAAGCCATAGTTTATGGTTATACTTCATTCATAAAATCACCAGACAATGTCTGGAATATTCTGTACAGCTGAAGATCAATAGAACGTTCAGTTTTGCTGAACCCATTCCCCGGCTCGTCTCAGATCCCCGTCCCTGATCTGGAAGCTCTTAAAACAAATCACCTTTTCGAAGGACTTGGGCCACTCGGAGCTGGAGATGTTCCTGAGGTTTCCGCGATCCTCGATCTTATAATGGCGGATTTTCTGATCCTCCAGCCAGACGATGAAATTTCTGAACTCAGTTTCATCTGTGTGAGACAGAGGGCGGAAAAGTTAAACACAGAAGACTCTTAGGCCAATCTTTAACATTCAATCTAATGATAAGGGTCTGCTTTAGGACAACTTAATCTGATCAGTTTTTAGATTTAGGTGTTGGTCATTTTTTTTATCCTAATGAGGAAAAAAAATTCAAGGCTTATGGATCTTTACAGTAGCGATACATTTATGAGAAAAAAATATATATATATATATATATCAAAATGTATTGTTACAAGGACTTATCAAAAGTTTGGAGGCTAATTTTTTTAACACGACAGGAGATGGCAGCACAGGGAGAATTTGTCTGTCCACAGGGAATTCTAATTCCAGGACGACATACGTGAAACCCCCTCGTATACAGAGCAACTAATCATAAGCAAAGCATTTATTTTGACTGGAACTCCCAGACCTGTGCACTACAGTATGAGATTTAGTTTAGATTTAGTCTATGAGCATTACCGCCACCTTGTGGTCATCTACCGAATCGTCCCTTTCATTTTAAATCCTTTTTTTTCTAGCATGTGAGCTGTGACTATAGAAACGAAAAAAATATCAAGGATAACATTGAAGTTATTTAAGATTCTCTGTTTGTCTTATGTCTAAGCACTAATGAATCGAGTCTAATTTATTATTCTACGCCCGTGCCGCTGATTCAAAGTAGCACTTTCGACATTTCTAGAATCCTATGGAGCATGGAGCCGCAGATGCGCTGTCACTGTCACACTGCTTACCTCTGCAGTCAAAAGCCGCAGGATTGTGATAGTCTAAAGCCGTGAGCTTCCTACGGAACATTTTATATTTCCAGAAAAACTGACTAATTAAGCTATATTATACTACAGAGCTGGCTACGTAGGAACGGCTCTGCTAGCAGCAGTGTGAAGCGAGCCACACTGTAACAACTTCCCGTGTCTAAAGTTCACTTCCGGGTTCTGTTTTCCAAAATAAAGGATTTTAAAATAGATGGCAATTTATCTGAATGTTACTGAATAACTCCTTTCTTAAATGTTTAGTAATCATTATCTCCCAGAAAGATTTACCATATTAACTATTAATAAAATATTTCTGTGGATTGTTTTTAATATGTATTTTTTTAGATCTGGGTATTAGGCTTAGATTATGCAGAGTCCAGGACCCTACAAGTATTATTTATTTTAGAATTAACGCATTAATAAAACATCAATCGCACAACCAAATCTATAATTATTACTCAACACATTCTGACATAAGAATTAGCAGTTTGGCGGTCATCTGGTATAATTTATTTCTAGTTTAAAAGAGTAATTTATGTTAGCCTCAGATTAGCTGTGAACTTGTGGATAATTAAATAATATATAAAATTAAAAATACATCTTCCTTGAGTTTACATGAATTACGGTAAAATCACGTTAACCGAGATTGTTGACACTCCGAATCGCTAGAGGGCGCTCGCATCCCAAAAAAAATGCAAGCGTATGGAATGGCTATACAACGCAACCGCGCTTATATATATTTTTTTCTCGAGAAATTCCGCCTATCATTTCTTGCGATTGGCTAATACGCAATTTTACCGTCTTCTGATTGGCGAATTATTTGTGAGCCCTTTCGAGTAACCAATCAGCACCGGGAAGGTGGGACTACGACAGAAAAAGAAGACACTGCGGATGAATTCCTTGTGCAATCGATTGCACGCTAGCTGTATATTATGTAAAAAAAAATTTACGGGGTTAAACAGTTATTTTCAACTCACACAAAAAACATTTGCAATTAAGCGGACATAATTTTACAGGCTGTTGCAGGATTAGTTTTTTTTTTTACCTCCTGACTTTGTCTGCTAGCATGTTAGCATGTAGCCGACACTCACTTACGTACAATTAGACTATTATCATTATAATAATCAGCAAAATATGACATTTGCGTAAATAATTAGATGATTGGGTGTGAATGGTGACGGCTCTTCGGATAATCCCAGTTTGAGTGAGTTTGTACTTGAAGCTTTAACATGGCGGAAAACAATGCAGAGGTAAGCAACGCGCTCGCGCACCAAAACCCCTCCAGCGCGCGCGCGCTCACTCGCTCTAACTAGATTAATATTTTCTCTTCATTTTACTGATAGATTATAAACTTGTGCATAATCTACAAACCTTTCTGAGCGAGATTGCAATAAAATGCATGCATGAAAACGCATGCATCTAATTTTAAAACATCATCCAGTTAAAAAACCTGAACGCTCCTGAAGCACGAGCTAGCTTGTGGCGTTAAAGGAAAAACACATGAAACGTGATTGTGTGTGTTTGATGTGTTTAGTGCTTCTGGTGCTTGGCTTGTAGCTTGTCCTGTATTTTTTGTTATTCCTGACAAAAAAGTTTTGAGAATGAAACAAATGTTAATTTTCACAAAATCTGCTTCTCAAAGTTTTTAGGTCTTTATGTCAGATGTTGCCCTGGTACACTGAAGTATAATTACAAACACTTCATAAGTGTCAAAGGCTTTTATTGACAGTCATATTAAGCTTTTGCATAGAATCGATATTTGCAGTGTTGTCCCGGCTTTTTCAAGATCTCTGCAGTTCACCATGTCATGCTGTCAATCACCTTCTGGTCCACATCCTGACTGATGGCGCAGCCCATTTTTACATAATCAATACTTGGAGTTTGTCAGAATTTGTGGGTTTTTGTTTGTCCATCAGTCTCTTGAGAATCGACCACAAGTTCTCAATGGGGTTAAGGTCTGGGGAGTTCCCTGGACATTGACCCAAAATTTCCCAGTTTTATTCTCCGAGCCACTTAATTATCACTTTTGGCTTCATGTTGAGGAGCTCCATCATGCAGGAAAAGGACATTGTTCATCAACAAACTGTTCTTGGATGGTTGGGAGAAGTTGCCTTGGGAGGATGGATGCATTCTTTATTCATCGCTGTGTTCTTAGGCAAAATTGTGTGTGAGCGCACTCCCTTGGCTGAGAAGCGACTTCACACACATGAATGTGTCACAGGATGCTTTATTGTTGGTATGGCGACTTTTCTCCTTCAGACAAGCTTTTTTCCGGACCGTGACCCCAAAACAATCAGAAAAGGGGATTCATCAGAGAAAATGACTTTACTCCAGTCTTCAGCAGTCCAATCCATGTACCTAGTGCAGGAGATCAGTCTGTCCCTGATGTTTTTCCAGGAGAGCAGTAGCTTCTTCGCTGCCCTACTTGAAATGTATGAAAGTGAGTAAAAAAGCTTTAGTTCTTACAAGGTGAGCGCTATCATCAGTCTTGGAGGGGGAGGGGGGCTCAACACTGCAAATGTCGACTCTTTACATAAATTTGATGTAATTGTCGGTAAAAGCCTTTGACACTTGCGTGTAATTATACTTCAGTATACCAGAGTAACATCTGACAAAAAAAAATCTAAGAACTCTGAAGCAGCAGACATTGTGAAAATTAATATTTTAAATTCTCAATACTTTTGGCGTGGATAAAAAATATTCCATAGTGCCACAGTCAAAACAGGTGTTTATAGCATTTTATATCCCTTGTATAGATATTCAAACCCTTTCCCATGACACATGCACCTTGAGATACTTCTATGACTTGACATGAGTCCACCTGTGCCTCCTAATCGGATATAATAATTAGCAACGTCAACACACTCATTCATTGTCTAAGGTGTTGCCGTGAACAGTGTGAAAACACTGTCATCAGGTCGAGAGAATTATGCGTAGACCTGCGAGACAGGGTTGGCCCTCGAGGTTATTATTGTATTTAGTATTTTTAACTTCTTAAAACATTTTCAGTATAGTTTATTGCTTGAATCTTGCATTTAAAGATCAGATACAACTTATAAAGATTAAATTTTTTCTACATCAGAAAAATCTACAGTAATCACAGAGGCGTTCAGACGTTTTGTTTCCTCTGTACCTGTGAATGTTAATCTGCACATTCCAGCTGCCTAATCTGCTGCTTTATCCAGAATCCAGCTTTTTATTTCTTCAGAAATAACAGTACAGTCATGGTCATGTATGTTTGTTTATTTTTTTGGCTTTCGTCTTTCCCTAACTCCAGAACGTCGCCTCTGTGCAGGAAGAAAGGCCGAAGGAGACGGAGTCATCATCAGGTAAAGTGCAAACTAATGAGCTGGTGAATATCCAGGATTTAGCGTTTAAAGAGGGAGTAAAAAAAATAGTTCTGTAATATAAATGTTAAATTGTTTACTAGTTTTCTAGCTCCTTCACATTTGTTGTATTATATACATTAGGAAACCCTTTGCTTGTTGAATTTGCAATTGCCATCAGTGCATTTATAGTTATATTATGTAAATGAATAAATCCATAAATTAATTGACCCCCCCCCCCCCAATCTTTTATAAAGTTTATTATTATTTAGTGCACATTGTTTTTGGTGTTAAAATAATGCGATGAAATAATTTAGAATTTTAAGATAGAAAAATTATTGCTAGATTTACTGATACAATTTCATGTCTTATGGTTGTTTGTAGTAAAATGTCAGGAAATGTGTTTTAAGCTAAATTCAATTCGCACCATAGGATGCTTTAAGGCCATGGTAGTTCATTTAGTTCCAACCATTCCAGATCTTTATCAGGTTTTAAAGAAAATTACATTTTCCCCTTTTCAGACTCGTACTTCTTCGCTGATTAGTGAAACCTGTCCGTGGTTCATTTCTGCGAGGTGGTATTATCAAAAAGTTTCGAGACTAGTTTTGTAACTCACCAACAGATGGCAGCACAAGGCTGCACGCACAGTCACAGCGAGCACTGACCTTCATAAGTCAGTGTGCCAAAAGACATCGTCCTGCGCAAATTGGTGCTATCCTGACCACGTGAGTTATTACGTCTGTCATTTTATCATGGATAGCAAGTTACAACAAAGAGCGGATGTGAAATTCTGCGTGAAACTGGGCAAATCTGCCACCGAGACGTTTGAGATGATTCGGCAAGCTTACGGCGATGCGGCGATGAGTCGCGCAAGATGTTTTAAGTGGCACGCTCGCTTCAAGAGCGGCAGAACATCACTGGAGGACGACGAGAGATCAGGAAGACCTTCGACGAGCACGACCCCCGAAAATGTCGAAACCATCCGACAACTCGTGCATGGTGATCGCCGGAGAACAATCCACAACATCGCTGCCGTTGTCGGTGTGTCATACGGAACGGTCCAGGCGATCCTCACGTGTGATTTGAACATGCGCCGCGTTGCTGCCAAGTTCGTTCCCAGACTGCTGACCCAGGAGCAGAAGGAACATCGTGTCAAAGTCTGCCAAGAACTCCTTCAGCGTGCTGCGGATGATCCGTCATTCATGTCGAGAATCATTACCGGTGACGAAACTTGGGTGTACGGGTACGACACTGAGACGAAGCAACAGTCTTCACAGTTGAAGAGCCCGTCATCTCCACGACCGAAAAAGGTGAGGCAGGTCCGCAGCTCGACCGAGTGCACGCTTATCGTCTTTTTCGACATTCACGGCGTTGTGCATCGAGAATTCGTCCCCAGGGGCCAGACCGTCAATGGCGAATTCTACTCCCAGGTTTTAACACGTCTGAGTGAGGAGATGCAGCGAAAGCGACCGGATCTGTGGCGCGCAAAAAACTGTGTGCTCCACATCGACAATGAATCCTGTCAACAAGCTCTCACACCTGAGTTTCTCACCGGAAACAGCATGATCTCACTTCCGAACCCACCCTACTCGCCAGATTTGGCTCCTGCGGACTTCGCCCTCTTCCCGAAGATGAAGGTCCTGCTCAAAGGTCGTCGTTTTGACACCATTGAGGAGCTCCAGCACGAATCGCAGAAGGTGCTTGACACGCTTCGGAAAGAAGACTTCCAGGACATATTCCAGAAGTGGCAGGAACGCTGGGAGCGCTGTATTGCTGTGCGAGGGGACTATTTCGAAGGTGATAGTGTGCAAACGTAGATAAATAAAGTACTTTCTAGTAAACAGAGCTAATCTCGAAACTTTTTGATACCAAAAAAAGTCAGCGGATTCTTTTAAACAGAGCTAATCTCGAAACTTTTTGATAGGTCCCGAGATCCCGAAGTCCGATGCGTCCAAGCCAGTCACGGAGGACGACGAGCTGGACGGGCTTCCCGTTTTCGGGGCGGATGAAGACGACGGTGACCTGGAGAGCAGCTCGCCTCAGGATGAGGGCGAAAACAGAAGCAGTGAAGAGCCAAAAGAAATCGAAGGAGGTGAGTTGTTGCTTTTAAATATGCCTGTAAGAAGGTGCAGAAAAACTGATCTTCTGTTTTATTGGCTCTAGAATTCTAAGTTGTATATAAGTATGTTTTCTTTGATGGATAAAATTTTACAGAATTGTGGAGGGTTTTTCTTCTTTGTCGCTTAACGGCGGTCAGAATCCATTAGGTTATACTGGCAGTCCCCGACTTATGAACGAGTTCAGTTCCGGATTTGTTTGGCAGTCCGACAAAGTGAGTCTCCTACGCCTTTGACACGATTACCAATCCCCTAAATCTCTCTCCTCTTTTCACATACCGCCATCATGTTACCAAAAATTATAACTTAATTTCACACTTGTCAAATTAAACAGTGTTGTCTCTGCGCCTTTAAATCGCAAGGGGAATCCCAGACCCCATTTTGTCTCAGAGCTGTTTTCTTTGTGAACTGTTTTATTGAGGATTTCCCGAAATTGGAATTATTCACCATCAGGACAGCTTTACAGGACAGACATTTTCTATCATCATGGTCCCGGACTGTTTTATTGAAACCGGTGAAGCCGACTCTTTTCTCCTGCGCACACACACACATACACATATATACAATATATCGGACTTTGTACATACACTTACACACTGAAAATATTGTATATAATTGTAAATATTAGTATCTGGTGCACTGTCCAGTGTCTATGTATTGGACAATATACATGAGCCACTTCTGCAATTTGTTCACATCCACAAATGTTTTTAATCAAACCAGTTTAAAAAAAATAATAAATAAAAGACATAAAGGTATAAAATTTCTTAATTGTTACGTAATAAGTTTGTGTATTAATTTTCTCTGGTTTATTACAGGTGAGAGTGTGCAGTGCCCTCAGACGGAGGACAGAACCTCACAAAAAGAAGATGACGTAAGTTACACTGTATACCTTTTTATATTTTCGTTTTTCAGTGTAAAAAGCTAAATCACAGCATAATCACGTGAAAATGTTGATCATACATGTCGACACTAGGTGTTTGTCTAAATAATGCTAAGTGTTAATAATAAGTGTATATGTATGCGTGCAAAACACTCGTATAAAGTTCACGCTCTACGTTCTACAGGCATCATCACAGGTTCCAGCTGAAGGAAGCAGAGATGAGGTCATCTATTGTCCTTTAAAAAAAATAAAAGATGAGCCTATAGACGAGGACTACGATAAAGCGCTCATCAGTTCTACAGACTCGGACATCAGTCGTGTTAAAGAGGAGCTCGAGAATGGAGATCATGAGGTGAGGGTTTTTTTTTTATGTTGTCCACTTTATCCACTTTGTGTCCTTTTAGTGTAGTAAGTCTGTCGGAGTCTTGCTCAGATATTGATACACTGGTTGATACGCGGTCAAACAGGTTAACGCCTGTACACCTTTTATAGTTACGGAAATTTGTAGTTAAATAACTCTTAAATAAGTTTCTTTCACAATTGAGCGGAGATAACCGAAAGCAAGTGCAGCTCTCAAACATGGGTTTAAATTTTTACAAGTTCGTAAATATCTGAAAGTTATCATTTTTGTAATTTTGCCTAGACCACTACAGTGGATTTTAAACGAAGCAATCAAGATGCGATTGAATCAAGTGTAGGCTTTCAGCTATCAAAGGGGTTTATCAAAGTTTAATAAAAAATATTGCATGAACAGTTTAGGAATTATAGCCATTTTTCCTTTCAGTTTTTTTACGGACTTGAATTTAATTGGACAGAGTATCTTGATCAGGAATATTTGGATTATTTTTAGTGCTTGAAGTCTGGAAACTATGGGCCTCCCTTGAGCTGCTCAGTCCAGGCTTTAGAGCAGCTGCTTGTTTGTGAGTCTCATCGGTTTCAGGGTAAAAAAAAAAAATCTGTTCAATTGGATTGAGGTCAGGTGATCTTGTGGTCTACTTTAAATCATTATCCACCTGCACTATGAAGCGCTGTCCTATCAGTTCGGCAGCAATCGACACTTCCGAATTCATCCCTCTGTTTCTGTTAGCAGTCACATCATCTATGAACACCGGTGCCCCAGCTCCACTGGCAGCCATACGTTCCCATGCCATCCATAACACTGCCTCCAGTATCACTATAATTGACAGATGATGTGATGCCTTTGGGAGCATGAGCCATTACTTTCATTCTCCAGACTCTCTTCTTCTCTCATAGATACTTTCCTAAATGGTTAATGCCATATTTTTTGTTTAGTACCCTGAATTAGCTGAAAGTCTACATCGTGATTGCATCATTTCAAATCCACAGTGTCAGTGACCTTACAAAACACAATCAGAAAACCATGACACTGACCACTTTAATAGTGTTTTTTTTATGTGCTGATCACTTGCGCTACAGTGCATACTTTGTGCCAGCAGTGTAGCTGAAACGACTGGAAGCATGACGCGAATGTGACGTCAAGGTTGCCGTTAAAAATAACCATAGCTATAGACGATAGAGTTTTGCCCTGCTCAGAAGAAGTCCATTTGTTTCTGTTTTTTTTTTCTTTTTTGAAGGTATATTCCCATAATCCCATAATCATAATCACCTCCTGAGGAGAACTGCTGTTGAGTTTCTTCTGGAGTTATTCTAAGTTTTAAAACCCACCCTCGCTTTAGGTGGCCCTGTATTTTACATGGACAAATCCACTGGGGTGGCCTGAATCAGTCCTCGACATGGTGGGGAACCGTCATGGCGAACAATTTTCCGATCATTTGCACAAATTTGCATGCAGTCTGACCGTGTGTATAGGGTTGAGAGATGTGTCACTGAAAGTGACTCATGGTCCAGGGGTTATAGATTGGTGCACAGCTATGCTCAAGGAGTCGCTTAAATTATGGGCATGTAAAAAGAAATGTTTGGTAAGATCTGTATGTGCTCTGGGAAAGCGACCATGGACCTGTTTCCCCATGATGATGGATGTCTCCCCTGTTAAAACAGGAGGTTGAATCCCGTAGGCAGTAATTGACCGTTATTACATTGAAATGTACAATTTGCCGCTGTAATTTCACTAACTTTGGCCAAGGTGAAGGATGTGGATCTGGCACTCATCTGGATTGCCTGGAAAACCACGTCTTCATGGATATTTATTATCTCAAAAAAAAAAAAAAAAAGGAGAAATTCTTATTTCATTTAAACTCCAGATGTTTCCGGTATGTATGACCAAGTGTAAACCCGTGCACGTTCATCTTGAGTGTTTCCTTGTCCTCAAATTTGGGCTTCACCATACTGGTTCCTGGGGTTTTATAGGATAGATGAGATTACACCATCTTTAAGACGCATCATATTAAATGTAGATGTGGACAAAGATTAAGCACTTATTTGCTGATGTCCCGTTCAGTTTGCGACTGCTGTTCTTCTAAGTGAACTTGCCTGGTCAACAGACACAGACGACATTCTTTGTGTAGACTGAGAAATACGTGTAAACATTTAGAGTGACGGGTTAGCATTGAGTTGGCTGTTTTTATTTGAGAGTTAAGGGTAAATTCTTACATTTTGTATAAAAAATTTTGAGTGAAAGATATTGCTTTTGTGTTGTTATTCAGTGTCTTTATGTCTGTGATTTGATTGTATTTTAGTCATTGGTTCCTCTGGATGAACTGAGGATCAGCTCTGTGTTTTCTGTTAGAGGAAACAGTGATGCCATTTCTGGTGAGTAAGCAGATCTGTACATTGATGTCCACTTGGCTAAGCACTAAACACAATAAGTAATATTGTTTGGCAATCACATAAATAAGCCTTCTTCAGGTAATTACCCGCGGATCGTTAGCATGCAGTGAATATTTTTGATTGTGAAAAGACGGTTAACTAAATTCCTGTCTCTGTATTACCTTCCACAGCTCCTGTTGCAGCCCCGCAACCGTCCACATTCACTGCTCTGACTCAGTCAGCCTCAGCAATCAGGCCACCTCCAATAGTCCTGCAGGCTCAAATGCAGCCTCATTTTCAAGCACACCTCCAGCTCCAACCCAAGACTTTAGCTCAGCTTCAACCCCATTTGCAGACTCATCTTCAGGCCCAGCTTCAGACTCATCTCCAACCTCAACTTCAACTCCAAGCACAGCTTCAAGCGCACCTCCAAACCCAGCTCCAACCGCAGCTCCCTCACCAGCTTCAGCCGCAGCTCCAACAGCAACCGCAGCTCTCGCACCAACTCCAGCCGCAGCTCCCGCACCAGCTTCAGCCGCAGCTCCCGCACCAGCTTCAACCGCAGACCCCCCCTCAGCTCCAGACGCAACCCCATCCTCAGGCTCAGCCTGCACACCAGCTCCAGCCGCAGCCCCCGCCTCAGGCCCAGCCGCAGCCCCCTCCAGCTCCAGTGCGAATCTGCTGCTCGGGCTGCTCGAAGGTCCTTCAGAAAGGTCAAACCGCATTTCAAAAGAAGGGTTCTAATCAGTTGTTCTGCTCCACCGTGTGTCTAACCGGATTCACCCTGCCTCCCACCCCCATTATCGTCCCAAAGAAAACCTGCCACCTCTGTCTCAAGTGAGTCACATAAGTATCTGAATCATTTGTGTAAGACGGCCGATTTCATTCTCAGCTCTTCCAGATTGCAATATATATATATATTTTTTCTTTTTTCTTTTTTTTTTGTGATGTGTGATTATGGTTTTTATTTATTTTTTCCCCTCAAGGGTAATCGGAAATCCTAAAGACTTGATCACAGTTCCAGTTGACTCATCAAACACTTTGAAGGAATTTTGTAGCTTGTCATGTCTGAGCATTTACAAGTCCAGGGTTGAAGGATTAGCTGAAGAGGACCCCGTTATTAGATGCGCCGTGTGCAGAAATTCCAGTGAGGTAAGCTTCAGCGGGCAAAGTGTCAAAAGCAGGTAAACGCGAGGTATGGGAATTTCCAGTCACCGCCCAATACGACGACTTCACGCTACCCAGGTGCCGATGCGATTAGAATTGCGATTCTATAAGAAGTTTATTATTTTGCAGATTATAACTTGTGTGCTGATTTTCATGACCTTTTGAATGTATTAAGACTTCCAAAAAAGCCCCGGATGCTTGGGGGAAAAAAAATAATAAAATCCTCATAAGAACAAGAGGGCCCTTCACACACTGACATCATAGGGCTGCTGTCATGGTGTTTGGGCCCCAATAATATATAAAGCGTTGAACAAAACGTGAATAAAAAAAAGTCCATGAAGCATACTGAGTAGATCATGGGCATAGAAGCAACAAGGTAAGTTACAAAACCTTACTGGACAGGAATGCACCATCAAGTGACCCTGAGGGACTCAATGGCAGTATTAATATTATAATATCTGTGATCAGAATAAAAACAGTACTGATCACTCGGTTAAAATTTCGATAATATCCACTTCTGTGATTCCCACAATGTCTGATCTTGACGAGTCTCATAATTGGAGCAAGATTATACAGATTATAAACTTACAGGCACCAAGAATAGGGCTGTACATGCTGTTTAGTGTTGTGCTGCAGATGCTTTTGCCAAATGTGTAACATTAATAGCTAAAGCGCTATCGGTTACATTGGCTCTAGTTATTTGTGGAAAACTCTGATCACATTTCATAAGTTCAAGAAGATGCAACGGTTGGCTTTATTTGTCTAAGATGAAGCATGGATTTAGATATATAGATTTAACTAGTGGAATAGAATTGGCAAATGACCCATTTTGAGATGAACTAGGCAAAGGCGATGGGTTTTCCAGTGGAAAGATCTCGTCTTGTATCCATGCCTTCTCCACTGTTATTCTGCTCCCTGTTATCTGGCCATTCAGTCGCTGTTGTCACATCATCGGTTTAAGAGAAGGACAGGTCAGGTGTTTCCTGCTGCTGACCCAAGGCTGTGAAACTCATGGGCACTCAGCATTAGGACCTCCTCATCGCTGCTATTCTATCAATAGTGTGAAATTTACAGCCCGTGTTCTCCAACGACATTTAATTTCACATGTACACAAGCTATACAGAGGAACGACAGTAAAAACTCACTTCACGTGATCGGATGCAGGTAGCGTTTTATACACTAGGGGTCCTTGTTTTGATGTCTTGTCCCAGTTGCTTGTGAATGCTCCAGGTTAAATTAACTGCAAATTTCTCCTGGGAAATTAAACCATAAACTCATTCTTTAATGTGCTCCCAGCTAGTGTCTGTCCTCGGATATATATATAAAATTTTTAAAGAATTTGTTCAAGCAGGCACATGCTCACAATCTGAAATACTTGACTAAAAGATGTGTGGGTAGGGGAATCCAATTTTTTCTTTTCAAATTGGTATGTGGGACAATATATTCTGGGTTATCAGAGCACAGATGTTTCTGTACATAAAGTTTTGATTTATGTGTGAAGTATAGATTTCTAAATGTCCTGTGACCTACATTTCGAATCCTCTTTCAGATTCTGTAGAAGTGAGAAGTGTGTGCGGTCTTTTATTCCTATTAGGTAACACTCTCTTTCTTTGTCAGATTCAACACGAAGTGAATCACCAGGGCGTTCTGCACCGTCTCTGCAGCGACGAATGCTTTTCACGTTTCCGCTCCTCTAAAAGGCTTTCCATGAGCTGCTGCGAGAGCTGCGGCAACTGCACCGTCACGGGCAACTATCACCTCGTGCAGGTCGACGACACTATTAAGAAATTCTGCAGCCCCGCCTGCATCAGCAGTTTTAAACAGGTCAGTACTGCTGATTTGCATTCTTTTTATCCTGTAGTTTAAATTAGTTTTGCACGTCTTGACCTAATCTTGCACGCAGGTTTGGACCTCATACACAATATAGTTTGTGTATCTCAGCCACCCTGCCTTTGCTAAGGAAACTAATCAAAGCTGGGGTGGCTTAATGCGTCCGTAAACGTGTAATTGAGTACGCTCTGCTTACAGAAAAGTGGTAAGAGGGTCCACTGCCCCTGCTGTCAAGATCTGAAAGCTATGGACCAGATGCTGGAAGGTACAAACGCACAGGGAGTCATAGAGTTCTTCTGCTCAGCCAGATGTGTGGCTAATAGCCAGGCGTCCTGCACTTTGTCAGGTAGGTCTGATTCTCTATTCACTTGGACCTGTACGTACTTTTGTGTCAGATTTGTCCGACACCATATATACAGTGTGTAGTTTCCTAGTAAAAAAAATAATAAAATTTTTTTTTCTTCAATTGTATGATGCATTTCAAGAATCCAGACATGGCTTTCCAGTCATATGTCAACATCTGTTGTCTGTATTGTTGCGCTCAAGTCGCATGTGTGATTTCAGTACATTATGTGTTTTTACTTATGTGTTTCACGCAGGTGCTTCATTTCCGTGCACGAACTGCCAGAAGTTAGCAGTGCCTCAGTATCACTTGGCTATGCCCGACGGATCCATTCGGAACTTCTGCTCGTACGAGTGTGTCGGCAGATTTCAGGTAATTCACATAAAGCAGAATAATTTGATTAAACTCTAGTTTAATTTAGACTAGTTTTAATAAGTCTTGAGTGTTAAGTAAATGTATAATAAGCCCATATTGATGATGTCCATTTCATTTGTGATATAGAAGGCATGTACATGGGGAGTTCAATTCAAACTGGGACGTGGGATAAAAAGTCTTGCGCATGTTTCGAGCACAGTGCGGCGATGAGACTTTTGACCACAGTAAAAAAATTCAAACGTTTTAAAGAAGGCAGAATGTCAATAAATGACAGTCCCAGCCGAGGTGGCATGGAGCCCACTATAGTTGTTCCGTTCAGCGAGTGGAGCGTCTAACCCTTGAAAATTGACAGAAACCTTGTTGCTGACTTGCAGAAAAGTCACCTCTGTCTGTGGGAACTGTACGCACAATCAAAACCACTTGAACATTACAGGAATTCGGCCGGGAGTTATTGCCACATTCATTTCCAACCATTTACAGATGTTTGGCCTGTTCAAAGAGTTCCTTGGAGGCCGGCGTATCAGATGCGAATCAGATCAGATGTTGGTCCGATCATGGCGCAGGTGTTCTGAGAAAACCTTCTACCTTGATGGTGTCCAAGCCTTAGTAAAACACTGGGATAAGTGCATTAGTGTATCAGGGAATTAAATAGAGAAATAAAGGGAGTTTTTACTCTCAGAAATGTCTTCTCTTATTCTGCCCAATCAAGCGACTTGATCGCCCCTCAAAATATAAATTTAACTGTGACTCTCTCAGGCATCTTTCTGTTGCATTTTATATGGCAGTATGCATATTGTATGTCGTTTTGCTTTATTAATCATAGCAGTAAGTCCAAGCTTTTAAGCATAAACTGTGATAATATATTGTTTGTACATAACTATTCAAAACAAAAAAAAAATCCTGGGTGTTTTCTGAAATCTCTGTATTAATCTTCTTCCAGGAGAGGCTGAACAGAACCATTCAGATGAATGGTGGATCCTATCAAGGTCCCAACACCGGCCTCCATCCTCCTGTGCCTCATCGTTCATCTGCCGAAGGATACAACCCTCCTGCTAATGCAGTGCCTGCTTCCAATCAGAACACCATCCTGCCATACGTGCCTGCAACTCGACAGCAGCAGCCAGAAGCTCTCGTCCCCGTCAAACTGACCTGCAAACAGTGTCAGAAGCAGTTTGGCTCTAAACCCGAGATCCTACAGTTTAAGGTATAGATCGGTCAATGAGTGACGCGGTAGTTTTGTTATTCATGCTGAATGTGTATTTGAATTAATCGACTTGGCTTCCGGGTTTTGTCTTTCAGAATCACGTCGGCTTCTTCTGCTCCCGAATTTGTTGCGACATGTATAAGAGGGAAAGGGATGTCAAAGCAGTGTGCGAGTACTGCAAAGAGGAGAAGGTGGCCAAGGACGTTGTCGTTTATGAGAAGCAGCCGCTGACTTTCTGTTGCGAAGGTCAGGTCCAACTCTATGCACATTACAGCTTAGTATTTCACATGTAAATTCCTTCACAGTCTAATCCAATGTGATTTGATTTTGGGACATCACCTTATTGAATCTGCAGAATCAAATTAATTAAATCAAATTAAATACATTTAGAAAAAAAAACAAATTAAATTGATAAATAATAAAGTCATAGTTAAAAAAAAATATATATAGAATAATGTTAAATCGAAAACATGCATTGGAATAGAATTTAATAGACAATTATATAATTAATTGTAATTAAAGTATATAAATAGAATATATAATTTATTTATTTATTTATTTAAATATGTATATTTAATGACATCTTTTTAATTATTTACTGTTTATTAACATTGTTTTTGTATTGTACTGCAATAAAAATTACTTTATTATTCTTAAGTTTTATGATGAATGAATAAAAACATCAGCAGTAAATAAATGAATAAATAAATGTTGGTGGTACAACATTAATGCTTTCAAATATTATTACAATTAATTCAGTACATTACTGTTTTTTGTTATAAATATTAAATAGGTATGAGTCATTAAAGAGTTTGTTACATCAGTTGAATACTTTATTTAATTATTTAATTTTATTTGAGCATCTCATTTTGTTCATTTTCATTAATTATGTTCATTCAGAATAAATGAAATAATATGTTTCAATTATATTTTATTCAATTTTATTATATTTACTATTCCATAGTTGAAATCAGTAGATGTATTTCACATTGACGACCCCGGTTCAATTTTCTATTCTTTGGAATAGACATCTGTGATCATAATAGAGATGGAGTAGTTGCTACCATTAAAAAAAAATAATTGTACTGATCTAGAAATGTAAGGATTATTTATATTATATTTTTTGAATTTAGTTATTAATTTTATTTTTTTTAAAGATGTATTGATATTTACAGTTTCCTGTTTCAAAAGATGTTGATGTTTGTTGTTTCTCTTGAACAGGCTGCAAACTGCTCTACAAGCACGATTATGCCAAGCAGCACGGGGGTCAGTGCAGGGTTTGTGCTTACTGCTGCAATGTCACCCACAAAGCCATCCAGAATCACTTCGGGGGCAAACTGGAGGAGTTTTGCTCAGAGGAGTGCATGTCTCTCCACACTGTTCTCTTCTACGAGGTCAGAGCCGAGTATATAGACAGACAGAGGGATACTTTATTGATTGATTTTTTTTTTCAAAATATTTATGACTAAAAAAGTATTATGCCAGAAATAAAAACTGGGTACAGTTGGAACCTTGGATTACGAGCATAATTCGTTCTGGAAGTGGGCTCGTATTCCAAAACACTCGTAAACCAAAACTGAATTTCCCATAAGAAATAATAAAAACTCAAATTATTTGTTCCACAACCCCAAAAAATTAATACATAAAAATAATGAATACAATATATAAAGTAAAAATAAAACAAATTAACCTTCAGCACGACAAGACAAGTTCCTTGGCGATATGAAATCTTTAAGGTCGTGCGTACGGGTGTTTCCGTTTTCACATCTCCTGCTTGTTTCTGTCAATAGATGGCAAAGTGTCACACTTGTAGGAATCAGGGACCACTTAAAGAGAGCATCAGATGGGACGAAACAGTCCGACACTTCTGCAGCCTGCAGTGTTTGTTGCATTTTTGCACCAAGAACATCATCCCTGATCAACCAAACAGCAACGGTATGACCCCAGGAGAAATACTAGAAAATTATTACCCATGTCTACACCCATTCCATTAAAATGCCAGGATCGATCTGTGGATGTACTTGGATCAGTTATGTGCTTATAGCCGTGTGGCTAGTTAATTAAGGATGAAAAATATTTGAAGGAGTATTGTTAACTAGGAAAACATGTTGAGCAGCAGTGTTATTTTCCAACAACAGCCCAACCCAACATGTTTTAGTCCTCTTCTTTACCAAAGGTTTTTTTTTATAATACTAATTAAATATTGTCACAGGAGTGATTTTATTCTCTTACCTACAACCAGGAATCAACACTGCTGCCACCACAGCCCAAGCTCCATTATCTCTCTCGAAAGACATGCCTGTAATCGGTGGTGTTGTGTCGTTGGCCTCTGCATTAGCTGGCAACACTGCACTCACAGGTAACGCCGGCTCCTGTTAATGTGTTGTATTAAATAGGACTCTTCATGAAGAAGAATAACCCTAAAAATGTTATTCACAGGAGCACTGCCTACCTCAAACGCCAGCTCGAAAATCATCGGCGATGTGAGTACAATCAACAACACAGGCTTTTGGTGCGGATTGTTGTTTGCACTCTTGGATTCAAATAACTCTTATGGTGTATGTGTGTCTTAGGCAAGCACCCAAACAGATGCCTCTGTGAACGGAGAACCTCAGCAGCGACGGATGTTGAAGAACAAAGCCGTCATGTGTAAACCAATCAACGATGAGCAGAGCATCCAGTGTGACCTCGAGCCTCCAAAACTGCTCTCTGGTTCGTTTCTGTTAGAGATGAAGGAAAAATCTGTTCGTTTATGTGTTACAATTTTTTTGTGTGGTGGTGCATCTATCGCCACACTGGATCCAAAAATTAGGCAAGGGAATAAACATTCACTTCCCAAAATGTTATTATCACAATACCTCGCTGCTGATTTAGATTAGAATTCGATAAAAAAAATAATAAAAATAAACCGTTACATTAAATTAGGTATAAAAATAAATTTAAAAAATTTTTTTACTGAGCAACACGTATCTGTCATTTGCCATAATTATTATTTCTGTACAAACCTGGCAAATAATTCACTCCGACCACACGGGATGAAAATGTGTGAATAGTTCAGAGTGCGCCACCTATAGGATTTAAAGGAACGGTGACTTTTTGCCTCCTGAAATGTTTCCACAGTCTCAAAACTCAAAGTGCTGGTTGAGTGGCTGTGAGCACACTGGGGCGCGTAGCTTCTAACACGGGCACGTGGGGGTTTTAACACACGTTTTTTGTCTAATTAGAGCTTGCAGTGTTTTGAGGCTGTTGTAAGCCTGTGTAATGAATAGATCCGGGACTAATTTGCTCACAGAGCTTGGAGAAAAAGGCAGATCAGAGGCTTCTAACGCATGCAACTGTAACAACATAAAAATGCGTTTCTGTTGGGCTACTCGGAAGCTTCTGCGCTTAGTACAGAATTCTTTGTCTGAGGCTGATCGGCTGTTCGCTGACCGGTCACGGGCAATCAAACTGAAAACCAGCCGTCCCGTGTGGTAGGAGCAGATTATTTGCTATGTTTGTTTAGAACTGTAACAAAATCTAAAAAAAAAAAAAAAAAAAGGATTGAATCGGGATATTTAGAAAATCAGAAAACTAAAAGAATCGCTATACAAATCTAATCAGTACCTAGGTATCGTGATAATATTGTATTGGTCGGGCCCTGGTGATACCTATTCCTAATTCCTGGATTTACTTGCATCTCTTTTGTCTGTTATTGTTCTCTTACTTTAAACTAATTATGGGTAAAAAAAAAAATAGGTCCAGGTATTTCACTTATTGTATTTTCTTGTATTTTTCATCTCTGGAAGATACAATAAGAGCACTTCATCATATTAAAAATTCTATGTGTTTGCTTCGCATTTTCATGGTTTATTTGGGTTGACCACTATAAAAGTCAACCGTGTAAATGAGCTGTAACTGTTAAATTGATTTGTTTATTATTTATTATAAATCTGTGATTTCAATTATAGCCAGAGCTACTGTCAGAGCTGCTGTAATGGAATAATAAACATCATCATTTAAGCATATTCAAGAATTCATTGGTGATTTAATATTTGTTTTATAATCATCATCCAACAGAAATAGATGAAATCTAGAGGGATATCAAGATTTGGGAATAGGGAAGTGCTGCATCCCGGTTTTAAAGCTGGTTGTTGGCAAACTTTCACTCATTTAAGCATACTGAGGGATTATGAGCTATTAAAAAAAAAAACCTTAAAATAGACTTAATCTTGCATGCACCATGGAGGTTTTTGTCATTAAAAATATATTCTTCCTTTTCTCCACAGGTATTGATGAAAATGGAGAGAAAATAAGATTGGTGCCTCTCCCAATACCTGTTCCAGTGCCCGTATACATTCCTGTGCCCATGAACCTGTACACTCAGTACACACCATTACCGCTGGGATTTCCTCTTCCTGTACGTATTTAAATCTGTTTTTCTCGACATCTCCACCCTGTTTTTATAAATTATTGTACGTGGTTATGGAGTGCTTGTTTTTCCTGATTTTAGATACCTGTGCCAATGGTAGTGCCAGCTTCTCAGGAATCTACACAGCCAAGTTCGACTAAAGGTGGCGTCCCTACACAAAGCTCAGTGGAGGATGAAGAAGTGGAAAAAGCCAAGGCCAGGTCCTTGTCTCATGGAGGTATGTGAATGAACATTATAAGGACAGTGTTCTTATTTATTATCTCCTATTTGTGCAAGGATTAATGTTCTTTTCTGTGTTATTTTTCAGACCAGGGCAGTACCTACAGCGGGGATTTGGAGTCTGAGGCTAGGTCGACCCCCTTCAGCTGGGTAGACCATGAGGATTCTTCACACAATCTTAAGCCACCAGTACCTTCAACTGAGCTGGAAGGACCTAAAGATCCTCCTGCTGTCTCCACAGCATCCGACTCCCAAGATTTGGAAAAGGATATTCCTCTTGGTTAGTAACAATTTTTATTGTTTGCACCTGTGGAAAAATGCCAGTTGCATTAGCGTCTTAGAATATTTATTCTGATGGAATTATATAACGTATATAATGAATTTCATTAAATAAATGAAATAAGTGAAATATGTTAAAATTTAAAATAATAAACTTGTATACAACATTAGCACCAATTTAGAGCAAACCATGAAAATCAAATACATTATGAACTGTAGATTATGAAAGTTTTTCTTTCTTTCTTTCTTTCTTTCTTTTCTATTTTATTAGGATCAAATGATCAGGAAGCAACAAAGGAGCAGAAATTTTCAGCAAAACGACGCAAGAGAGGAAAAAAGGTGTGTTTTTTAACACAGTAATGGAATCTAGCTCTTACTCAGGTTTATTGCATTATATGAACTTTCCCCTGTTAAAGGGAGGTCTATTGAAACAGACCAGTCTGACTCATATACACCCCCATCTGGCATCATTGTTTGGACAGTCCGGCTGTGGGTGTACATCTGTATTTTTGGATATGTTGGGGGACGGGGTAAAGAAAAATATGAAAAGTTAAAGTTTTAAAAAGTTGGGTCCAAAATAATGTTGTTTTTTATTTGAATAAAAGATTTTAATCGTGCAAAGTGTAATACACAGCACTCATTAGAGCTGTGGCTAAAGATAAGTGGTTCTATTTTGTTATAGCTACACCTATTTGTAATCAAATCTAATCTCTGTGTTACACAAAGTACAACAACTTATCTATAGTTAATGTAGCACCTGTTAAAAGTTATATAATTTAATGTAATTCTTTAAACAGAATTGAAAGCAGTGAAAGTTGCGAACAACGGTACAAACATGACTCAAGCTTATTTATCACTCTTTGTTTCATTATTAATGTTGAAGTCAAAATTTTTAATCATTAGAAGGGTAAGAAACAAATTTCCAAACGCTTCTTAAAAACCGCTGACGACGTTATCCCGTGCAAGTTTTTTACCCCAAGGACTCGTTCAACCTAAGGTAAGATGGACTTGTTTCAAAACTTTATATTTTTTTGTCTTGATCACAATTTTTGTTTTCTTTTAAATAATTCCTTAGTGCATGTGTAAAATGTTTTCCATTTAATGAACGAGTTTATTGATCATAGACTTAATCTTTATCTTTAATTATTAATTTCAATAAATTATACCTTTTTTTTTTTTTTTTTTAAGAAAAAAATCTGTTGATTTTTGTGATGATTTCGGTTTGAGATCAAAAGACGAAAGTGATTTTTTTTCCCACTTTTCCTCAGCTTCAGAATAACTTGATTTTCTCCCAATGTATTGAGCTATTAATTAATTAACCAAACAGAAATTTTTTTTTTTTTTTAACATAATATGTAATTAGTTATAAATATCAGGAAGTCAAAACTGGATTTTGTTTCTACTTGATCAAACTTTTGATCTCAAACCTAATTAGCTTCACATAGTAGTAAGAAGAATTAAATTCGATAATTTTTTAGATTGCATTTAGATTGTGTTTTTGCCATTATGCAGTCTTTTGGAAATCTTTACACTGTTCTTTGCTCTATCGACATTTTTGCTTTGATTGGTTTCTAAATTTACAACATTTTAAGCAGTTTATTGTGAAAGGCAATGTTGTTTAAAGTGTTACTTTACACTTAGTTTAATGCACTAAATTTACCCATTTATGTATTAAATTAAGCAAGAGCACATTGTACCCAGGTCTATTAGATTAACATTATTATTATTTTGCCCTTGTTCGCAACTGGCTTCCAAAATCTGAGCTTAAAAAACACTTAAGCATGTGTTGAAAAATGTTTATTCAGTAATATCCACATTAATATTTAAAGAAAAAAAAATTGTTTAAGAAGCAAAGAGGAAATAGACTTGTGGAAGCCCATAAATATACCAATTTAATTTTTTCCTCATTTCTTTATTTTTATTTCTTTCTTTATTTATTTTTATTCAAATGTTATTTCAAATGTTTTTTTCTCATTTCTCTGTTTAAAATGGTTCATTCATATTAAATGCTGTTGTTCTTTCCCATCTTGGTCAGGGGTGTGATGTTGAAGAAACGAAGAGTTTTAAAGAAGAACTGGATGAAGCTGATTGTGCACAGTCCATCTTGGACACTAATTTAGAGCAGTTCACTACGGAATCTTCCCAAGATGCAGAATCACTTTTCATTAGTTCAGAATGTGCTCCGATTGAAGATGATCTGGATGAGGAACAAAACACATTTGAATGTGGTGAAGAACTTAGCTCGTTCTCTGGGTCACTGATACCTTCAAGGCCAAATCTAAGACCAAGGAATAAAAATGTTCGAGCTCAGACATTGCGCACTAAAAAGCAGTTCTGTGTATACTGTCAAAAATCAAATACCAAAATAGCAAGGCACTTGGAGCGAATGCATTCAAATGAAACAGATGTCGCATATGCTCTCAGCTTTCCAAAAAAATCTAAAAGAAGACATATGCTCCTGGAACAGCTTCGCAAGAAGGGCAATTATAAGCATAACATTGAAGTTATTCGGAACGGAAACGGGGATATAGTTATGCAAAAACGAACAAAAAGAAAAAGGTCTGTCAAGGATTACTTGCCCTGCCAGTACTGCCTAGCTTTCTTTGTCCGGCACGGATTGGAGAAACATGAGAATGTATGCAAGAACAAAATGATTTCACAGTCATGTTCCGAACGCTTGGAACTCCTGAACACTGAGTCCTGCTTCCATCCCGATGCAGAACTAAATGGCGAGTCACTTGTCAAACTAAACCTGGACCAATTACAAAGTCCAACTCTGTTCAGCTCTGAAGCCCGGTCACATCCTGATATTGCAGCAAGTCTCCAGTCTAGTGCCATTGGCTGTTCTGGACTCCTCTCACAAAACAATCTCGAGCCAAGTTCTTTCTCAAGTACTCAGTCAAGTCCTGAATTTTCTGACCAAACAGATCTTAAACCAGGCCTTGGATCAAGTCCGGTGTTTAGCCAGCCTTGTCCTGAACCTTTTCTTCCAACCAATTCAGATCTTGGGCAGTCTCCTAGAGTAGATTTCTGTGATGAGCACACCTTTATTTCTAGTCCTGATTCAAGCCCTCACGCTTTTGAATTCCACCTACAACCTAATGAGTACATAAGTCCCACAGCTACTACCGAACCTACTGCTGAACCTTGCTACGAAAGTAGCCTTACAATCTCTGCCGAAAGCAACCCAGATACCAATAATTTTGAGTTTTGCCTACCATCTACCCCTGAACCTGGTCCGCTACCTTACCCTGATTCAAGTCCTAGTCATCTAAGTGTTGACACATGCTTTGAAGAAGTTTTGAGGTCCAGTCCTGAAAACAGTCACCCTCGTACTCCCGAATATTGCAGCGCTGTTGAGTTCAATGTAAAAACTACTTTAGAGTCCTGTCTCGAATCCAGTATGGTGTGCCCTGATGCATCTAGCAGTGCAAATATGAATTCAGATTTTTGCCATCAGCCTAGCGTTAGCCAAATGTCTAGCCCACGTTCTACTCAACAGAGTTTTGAGTCTTTCTTTCTATCCAATGTCGGATGTGAGTTTAGGCCACCACCTAGTCCGGAATTGTGCACTCAAACCACTTTCATATCAAATCATGAATCTATATTTCAGTCCTTCACACAAGATGAGAAAACTTGTCACAAAACTAGTCCTTGCTGTAGTCCCAAATCCTACCACCAAACTGTCCCAGATACCAGTCAGACCAGTTTTGAAACGCTATCAGTCAGCCCTAAAACTAGCCTTCTGCCTTATCCTGAATCAGATTCTGGTCCTCAGATTAGTTTCGAAAATGGCACTGAGTCAGTTTTTCAGTGCAGTTCTGGAACCAGCCTATTTCCTTCTTCTGAAACTTTGCACCCCCAAAGTCTTGAGTCCACCACAAAACCTACAGCCGAACCCTGTCTCACATCTAGTAGAAAGTGTAGCAGTCCTCCACCCAGCAGTCCTAAGGCTAATGCAGATTTCCAGACCAGCCCACTCCCACTGCCTAGACTCCGATGCTTCTGGTGGACTCGATAACAATCTGATTAACGGTCAATCGAAGAAGTCAATTGGGTCTTCAACAGAAAGCTTGACATGCCAAAAGAAGCCTGTTGAGACCGCTGACCTAGACTCAGATTTTAGCTCATCATCTTGCGTGAAAACTCGTTCACAGCGCAAGGCCGCGTCTTCCCTAAAGTGCAAAAAGGATTCTGGCTCACTCTCAAGCTTGAATTCAGGTCCACAGTCTAGTTCAAATTCAAGTTTAAACTGTAGCTCCTCCCTGGAACCAGATCTATCCCAACAGATAGGTTTAAATAAAATGGCAAATCGTGAGAGGTTAGGAAAGAAACGGCAGTACTGTCTTTACTGTAAAAAATCCTGCATCAAAATGGCACGCCACTTGAGCCAAAAACATAGAAAAGAAAAGGAGGTAGTACATGCTCTTAGTTTCCGAAAGGGGTCTAAAAAGCGGCTTCTAATACTTGAACAACTTCGAAAGAAAGGGAATTATCAGCATAACATTGAAGTTCTCAAAAATGGAAATGGCGAGCTTATCACTTGTAAACGGCCAAATAAAGATCATTCCGTGGGCATGTACCTGCCTTGTCAGTATTGTCTGGCATTTTATATCCGCAATGATTTGTGGAGGCATGAAAGAAGTTGCAAAATAAGGACAAATGACAACCCAGTTAGCCTTAGAAGAACTGTATCATCAACGATGCTTCCGTTAAAAAGCAGTACTTCTGGAGATTTGGAAGAAGCTTTTGATGATATGATGCAAGACAGCATCTTCCATCATATAAGAGACGACGCTCTGATTTGCAAGTATGGCGCTAGGCTTTTTGTGAAACTCGGACGTGCTAAAAAGCATCAAATATATATAGCGCAGAAAATGAGGGAATTGGCGAGATTCATGCTAGTTGTTAAAGAGTTGGATGGTTCTGTTCAGTACTTGCATCAACTGTGCACTCCATCCCGGCTTAATTTGGTCATTAAAGGAGCAGGGATAGTTAGTGGGTTCGATGAAACTTTGAGCAAATTCGAAAAGCCGTCGGTGGCAATAAAAATCGGAAATACTATAAGACAAGCAGCTGAAGTAATTTGTGGTGAAACTGTTATGGAGGGTGATGCAGAAACTGTCGCTAATGTTAAAGAGTTTATTAGGCTGTTTGAGAAAAAATGGATTTCTTGCGCTAAAAACGCTTCCAAAGCCGCCAAACCTGGTAGCACCAAGGTTGACGGTTGCTTAGACAAGCCTACTCCTGCGCTCTCGGCACGGCAAGAGAACTGCCCGGTGTCCAAAAAACCCAGAAAAACTCAAAAGCTTAAGTTGCGTTCCTGTAGCACTAATCAAGGTGATGGAGAAAACGCAGACAGCACAGAATCAAATGGGTCACAGATTTTTCCCGATCGAAAGTTACGTAGCAGCACTGCTGCCGTAGCGTCATCTACCAACCCTGCTGCACAGTCTTCTGTTTCTCAAGAGGTTAAGGCACCATATTCAAAATCACAAACGTTTCCTTCAAAAATAAAAATAAGAACCCCAAATGGTAGTAAAAAACAGTTTTGTCATTATTGTAAGAAACCCTACATCAAAATAGCAAGACACTTGTCAAAGAATCACGCAGAAGAAAAGGATGTAGCCCACGCGCTCAGCTTCCCAAAGGGATCTAAAATTCGACATACCTTACTTAAGCAGCTCCGTAATAAAGGTAACTACGAGTATAACGTCAAAGTTCAGGAGACTGGAAACGGCGAACTCATCCCGCAGAGAATGGTAAAAAAGGATACTTTGTTGACCTCCTACCAAGCTTGCCCTTTCTGTCTGGGTTTCTACCTCCAACGTGACTTGTGGAGACATCTGAGATCGTGCAACATGAAAAAGGAGGACAACACTCCTCCTGGCAAAAGAAGGCCACGGTCGTCCTATTTCAAGAATTTTCCCATGCATGCCTGTCTTTCGGAGGGCTGCCAGAAACTCGTTCGCAACATGAGGGACGATGACATCTCAAAATGTTTAAGGAACGATGCCTTAATCTGCAAATTTGGAAATAGTCTTTATGAAAAAAACAAGCTTGAAAAGGAAGGACGCGATTACATAGCACAAAAAATGAGAACACTAGGGAGATTTATGTTGGTCGTGAAGGAGCTGGACCGCAGTGTTTCGGATCTTTATCAAGTTTGCAATGAATCCAGGTTCAGTTTGGTTTTGGAAGCTGCGAGGAAGCTTGTCGATTTTGATCCGCATTCAAAGCAATTTAAAAAATCATTAGCTTTGAAAATAGCTGCTTCCTTGAAGGGTGCTGCCGAGGTTGCTTTAGGAGAGAAGGATATGCGACCTGAACCTAGAAAGCAAGCCGAAAAATTCATCGAGCTGCTGGGAACAGATTTGCTATTTTGTAAATCGTCACATGTTCACGCAGCAAGTAAGGAGACCAAACAGGATGTTCTACATCTGGTTAAAGATGTTGTTAAACTGCATAAGTTCCTCACAGACGCAGAAGACAAAGCAAAATCTGATCTGTTGGAGCATTCCAATCGGGATGTATGGAAAAGGTTGCGTGAATGCATTCTGGCTGAAATCACTCTGTTTAACCGAGGACGAAAGAGCGTGGCTGAGAAAATGCTGCTCAAGGACTACATACACAGGGACAAACGGCCCATCACCGGAAAAATGTCTGAAACCTTGACAAAGCTGGAACAGGCGCTTAGCGGCGTATTAATAAAAGCGCGAGTCACTTGTAAAAATGGACGCTGGAGTCCCGTTTTGCTTACCAAAAGGATGACATCGTCTCTGGACATCCTGATCAAATACCGTAAGGATGCAGGCGTCTTCGCGGACAACCCATACGTGTTTCCTCAAGTGACGAGCGACGGTCACATAAGGGCACATGACTGCATAAGAGCGTTTGCCCGCAGTTGTGATGCAAGCAAGCCCGAGGTTTATGCACACAAATCTGTGGCTACGGTTTTCCAAATACTGAGCCTTAATGGCGATGAGAAGGAGCAATTAACTGCGCTCGTGGACGACGGAAGCTTCGATTACCAAACACTAAATGAAGACGTCTCTCAGCTGGCAAAAATCTGCACTCTCCTGGAAAGCATAGATGAAGAAGTTGATAAATGCAAGGATACAGGTATTTATTTTTTATTTTGTGCAGTGTTTACTGATGCAGACTTACCAGACCCTTTACATTTTGCGTCGGAAAGCTGTCACTGTGATCGCTCAAAAAGAGCCAAATTCTATAGTGGTCCGTCCGTCCGTCCGTTTACAAATGGCAGATGCATTGATGGTTTAAAAAAATTCCGCAGAAATAGACACATCCACACGTTCTGATTAATTTGTGTTTAACGTGGTCTTTTTCCTAAAATAGACAAAAAGGAACTGTTTTTAGTTTTTCTATTTTGCTGCAGTTATAGTTCTTAGTGTTTTAAATCGTAACTAAAACATACAAGTGGCAGATGAAGTCGTTCCTCCGCCTGTTCTGCTAAAGTGCCTCCAGGTTTTATATCAAATGTATTACATATATATAAATCACATTTACAATTATTTTGACACACATTTAAACTATTTAACTGTTAAATGAAATGTAACTATTAAATGTACCATTTTGTATTCAAAAAAATTTCAAGGCTAACAGTAACTCATTGGACGACTTATTTTAGCATCTAAAAATGTAAATATAATTTGTCCATATACTTAAGGTATAGTCAGCACAATGTATTAATTGTTTTCAGGGTTTTTGGGTCTGAAGAAGAAGCTAACAAAAAGAACTGCAAAATATTTTGTAACTTTAATTTTAATGCGAAGCAAATAAGTTCCCTAATTTTCTTTTCTTTATCTTTCATGTATGTATATAATACATTAGGTCCCAGCCGTGCCTCTGCCCGAAGACACAAATGGAAAAATGAGGAGCAGGAAGCTGTGAGGCGGCAACTGGGAAATTACATCTCCATCAGCAAAGTGCCAGGCAAAATCGACTGCCTGGACTGTATCAGGGCCGAGCCGCAGGCTCTCAAGTCAAGAACGTGGATGGACGTTAAATATTATGTCTATAACACAATAGTGGCAAAGAAAAGGAAAAGAAGCAGTTCGAATAGGACGGACAGTGAAAGCGAAAGTGACGAAGATGATCTTGTTGCTGTGGAGCCCGCTGCAAAAAGAACTCTCCGGAAAAGACGACGGTGACACCGTGTGTGAACATAACGACTGTAAACACACCCCTGGGTCAATGGGCCACGTTGAGGAGACAAACTAAATGGGACACGTGATGATGTTTAATTACATGTTTGTGTGTGAAGCAGAGCGATAACGTTAACACTAGATGACCGTTTCCAGTTTTTCATTTCTCTCCTAATAGCTCAAGATTAACACAAATCCTTAGAAGCACTTTGTTTGATGAAGTTCTCTCTCTCTCTCTCACTCGCTCTGTCACCTTCCCCATCGTCGCTGGCTGTTGCATTGTCATTATCTCTGACATTTATACATGCATTCAGCTGCTTCCTACTTTGGTATTTGTTTTATAATCATCAGAAATGACAAATCAGATAAGATTATTCTAAAATGCAGTATAGAATATTTATTGTGTTGAACACCTTAAGTGACCAAATGGTTTGACAGTCATTTCTTGCTGCACGCATGGACAGTACGTTAGAGCCATTATCACCACAAAATTGATTATTTACCGATAAATGAACGTTTGTCTGAAATGTTTGTCCTCTTGTACCGTGGCACTTTTAAGGTTATTTTCTTTATTAAAGAAAGAGACAGACTTTTTTTTGGTATCTGTTTATATTTCAATTTATTCACTCTCCGTTGGAGGCAATAATTTGAAGAGTCATGTTGTACGTTACAGCGTTCACGTTGTTAAATGACCGCACCTTACAAAAGCATGTTGATTAGCGATAAAATGATAAATTGTTTCTTACGATTAGCTTTACATGCAGCACGACCATAAGCCTAAACGCTAGTCAGATTAGATTACTGCGTTGCGGCGGTGCTGTTACTCGACGTGATGAAAGGAAGCTCGCTCCACATGCTTTTCTGGGTTAATATTACTTGCTATTCTCCACAATTTATTTGTAATTTCGTTACTTTTGGTGTGAAAAAGTTCACTTGAGGCATTTGTGCCATTAAGAACAGATTTGTGTTTTATTTTGAAAGAGTGACGCTACAGATATTATATTTAGCTCATTCAGAAGAACAGAAGCTCATCTGTTCACATCATGTTGTGAATTAATGATTATGACACTATCATTTCATCGTGAACCCTTATGGACCACCGGTTTCACAATCTGTCCGGATTTTGTTTAGGAACAACTGAGGACCTTGTCTTTTCTTTCATATGATGTGTATGTACTTTTTATAAGAAGTTTTTGTTTTTGTTGGGGTTTTTTTTTTCTTTCTTTTTTTTTTTTTTTTTTTCCAAAGTCTGACTTTAAAATGTCCTTTCGAAATGTAACATAAGGTCACATTGTAATGTTCCAATTTTATATACTGCAGTTTATTTGAATATGTTCAGTATGTTTTTTTTTTCCCCCTGATGCACATTATATTAAACCAGAAACCCACAGTTTTACCGTTTTTGACTTCTTAATTAATTTAAGCTTACATTCTCAGCATCATCAGAAAACTCGGTGTCATCTCTAAATGCTTTGAACCCAGCTTGTACTGAACTGACTCATGGTGTTTCTTAGAAATGAAACAGTCACGCTTTTTCTATATTTCTTTTGTTGTTGTTCTCCTCCTCGTGTTCCTCGCAGATGGTCTGCACGGTTTGTGTAAAAACTAACAAGCGTCTGCCATTTCTGCCTTTTCCTTCCAGGGACGGAGGCGTTCGGGAACAGATGTGGCGAGCGGCGTGGTTTCTACTCCACCCAGCTCCAAACTCCAGCACATGTACGGAGTGAAAGCCTGGGCCAGTTGGGTGCAGTGCAGGACTCGACACGCCGACGGTGAGCTTCACCCACGTGCTGCGGCTTAACACTTAACATTCTTATTTTATGCTCTTGTTATGTGCAGCACCCAGTGTGCTGTCTCCAACCACAATGTTGCTAAGCAACAGTCTTGGGACAAAGTGCTCGAGTGTGAAGAAGCATGAATATTTTTTTTCTTTTGTCTCTAAGACACCTGATTTTTAAGAAATAATTCAGTGCTTGCTCCACAGAAGGGGAAAAAAAAAGAAAAGTTTCTGAAGTTATTTATTTATTTAATTTATATTTAGAAACACATTCCAGAGAATGCGGTTAAAAATGCATTATTGTTTATGGAAGGGATAAAGCGCATGGACTGCGCTGCTGTATGAATATAATCAGCCTTGGTATGGTGTCATGTTGACCTGACTGCCATGTCTAAAATGTCACATAGTATAAAACAAAGATTTGTCCTTCTTGACAATTGCAGTTGTTAATAAGAGGAAAAATATATAACTATATTTTAAAATTAAATTTATCGAAAAAGATTTTTTTTTAAAAACGCGCAGTTTGTCCTGAGAAGCTGTAAGGTTGCTGAATGTTAGTGTTTTGACACTGGAGACTCCTTCCATACATAAACTAAACTAGCTTCATCATTTATACAATAATGTTTTTTTTTTTTCCTTTTTGTGGATTGTTTGCCTTATAAAGTGCTTGTGCAACTTGTTTCTGTAGTAACAATATACCATTTTGAATTACAGTCAGAACTGCTACTGACCAATCAGAATGGAGAATTTGATTTGAATTAGTTTAGTATTAAATGTTTTAGGTTTGTGCCAGTCAGGTGTTTGAAAATAGTTTTTCATTTTTCAACAGCAAAATCCTCACAAAATAGTTTTGTGAGAGAAATTAATAGTTAATAAAATTAAGAGAATTACAAAAAAAAAAAAAAAAAACTTTTGTTCTTCAAAAGTAAAAGTACTAAAAATTCTGGCTGTACGATTTGATAAAGGTTTTACACATATATTGCGATTTAAACTGCAATATTTAACTATCAAATGTATCTTTTGTGTATTCAAACTTTATTTTTTTAATGATAAATTCGACATAAATGCTGCCCAAGTATGCGTGTAATAGATTTGATTATGGTTACTCAAAATACAACACCCGACATTGTGCATTGCAAGTGCGCGTCTTGGGTGTACAAATGTATAGATATGTGAGCTTCAGAAATATTACGTAAAACAAATCTCATTTATAAATAATTAACTGGTTAAAATAATTGATTAATGATTAAAGAGTAACATCTATATTTAAGTATGAACGTTGGTCAGTTTCAAGCGTTACTAATTAAATAGACACAAGTGTGTGTGTGTGTGTGTGTGTGTGTTTAAACTCTACCGTCATAAACTTTGCTTTGTTTTGGTCTAATTACATTTTTTAAGGCATTCACACACTATTTTCCTCTTTAAATGGACTTAATAATTAATTATGCCCTGAATTTTATTAAGCTTTTAAATGGACTTAATAATTAATTATGCCCTGAATTTTATTAAGCAATTTGTAAATTGTTGATTACCCTCACCTTTTTTTTTTCCCCCCTCTATAGAAATGTATCAATACTAAATGTCACTCTCCTAGTGACCTGCTGTGTGCGTTACTGACATTTACCATCATCTCCATCTCGGCATTTATTTATTTGTTTGTTTGTTTCAGCGAGCCCTCTCAGTGTGAAGGAGGACGTGTTGGATTGCAGCTCTGAGGAGCTCAGCGACGCTTTGTGTCATTTCATCAGCGAAGTCCGCAGGCCGAACGGTCAACCTTACGCACCTGACAGCGTCTACTATCTGTGCTTGGGCATCCAGCAGGTCTGATCTTTCAAAAGACGTTTTTTGCTTTATTAATCCATCGGGCTTCAGTGTGTATCCGTGGATGAGTCAAATATTATTCGCACTCTGAATGTAGAATTTGTTTTTAAAAAAGACAAACAACAAGCAAACATATTCTACGACATAATCACTTTGCTTTTTCATACACTATGGACATCTGTCAACAAGCTTTCATATTCCCTCATTAAAAAATGTTTTTGTCTGGGCTGCGAGCCAGGAACGCACCGCTGTCCTCACTTCTTCATCAGAAGTGAATCTTCATCCTCGTAGTTCTGCTTTCAGGGAACCAAATAGGTGAAAGTCAGATAGATAGAGCCGAGATCAGGACTACAGGGAGGACACTTTAACACCTCAGAGTGTCGGCAGTCATGCGAGATCACAACGCCCTCGGATATCAGTCTTCTGTGATTAATCCAAGGTTTAGGCTCACTGTAACCAGCACTGTTGATTTGTTGAATCATTTTCCTGATAATGTTCCAATACTGATCCTTGTGAATCCCAGAAAACTCTAAACATTCAAGATTTTTCCAGCTGATGGGACTTTCTAACTTTTTCTCGGTCGGGATGTTTCCATTCTATACTCTGCCGTTTACTGTCAGACTGGTAGTGATTCAATTCGTGCCTCGTCACCACTAATGATTCTTTCACCTTCCGTAGAGTCCAAATTTGTTTACAGATATCCAAACACTTTCTCCATATTTGTCTCCAAATAAATCTTCAATAAATAACGGCACCAGGTACACCCTCAGACCACAAAAAACAAATCACTGCACGCTGCTCTTTTTCCATGCAAATCACAAGTGAGGTGTCTGTTTTTGCAGTTACAAATGAACAGATGTAACACATTCACATCTGCACAGCAGTGACCAGGGAGACCGGAGCCTTGAACGCAAAAGAGCTGATAAGACAGTGCGGACAACAGAAGTTTAAATATAACCTGAGTGCGGATCATTTTTGACTCCCCTTCATACATGTGTCTATAATTCAGCTGCCAGTGTGCTTACGGTTTTAAACCGAGTCGTTTTGTTCGGCTCTGTAAAACCAGATCTTTAGAAATTCATTTAACAGATCGAGGCTCATCTGCTTTGTGCCACAGCTGTATAATGACACAACTTTTTTGCACCTGAACAGTATAATTGCATGTTTCGTTGTGTTATAAGACTAAAATTAATATTTAATTTTTTTTTCTTTTAATATGGTATCAAAGGTGGTCGAATTTTTGGATCCATAGGCAAAAATTGTTGCGTTCTCTTAAAGAATGTCTGTTTATTTTTAAAGCCATAAAAGATCCATTTTTTTAAATTAATTCATTTTCCTGTCTATTAGTTAGTTTGTTTGCTTTATGTTTATAATTATTTCTCTATACGTTCTCTTTCTCTTAAACAGCACCTTCTTGAAAACGGCCGCTTGCAGAATATCTTCACGGATCCTCTTTATAACCAGTTCACCGCAGACATGACCAAGCTGATAAAAGACTGGGCGTGCAACTTGACACTAAATGGTAAGTAGTCTACAACCTGCACACTTCTACTCTATATAATACACACACACAGACAGTAGTGATGTATCGGCTTGAATAGAGTGTCTTAACAAGAGGATTGGGACACAGCCCAATCCAGTGCTCACCGTTTTTTCTTCATTAACATAAGTTGAAACTATTTTGAGTGACTTAGACATCGAGCGCTGGTGTGTGTGTGTGCGCGCAGGTTTCTTGCAGTCCCGCATCGAGGAGAGTTTCCTGTGGGAGTGTAAACAGCTGGGCGCTTTGTCTCCGTTGGTGCTGCTCAACACGCTGATCTTTTTCGGGGTCAAGCATCTCAACCTGAAGACGGCCGAGCAGCATCAGCAGCTCTCCTTCTCCAACATCGCGCGCTGCTCCAGGAGCACCAGGCACGGCAAGTCCTCCTACCTCAGGTTTCGATTTGCTGTAAAAGACGAAGGCGAAAAGGAGAAGCGAGGTGAGAGAGGGTGCAGCGCATCTGATGCTTTAATTGCCATCCCTTGGCATTATCGTACATTTAGTTATAATGTCGTGTGTATTTTCCAGTTCTGCTGGGTAAAAGGAAAAGAGAAGATGCAGAGGAGAACGCGGAGTATGGCGAGATGACCGAGAATACCGAGGACGCGTTACACTGTCCTGTCAGACTATACGAGTTCTACCTCTCGAAATGGTGAGACGGAACGAACCTTAGTGTGATGTTCGTTCAATAACGGTCACTTTTTAACATCTGCACATGCACAAGCAACATCTCCACTGCCTCCTGCTCATTTACCTCCCCCATCGCCTTGATCATTAAAGCAGGAGTCTTGAGTCTCGCTCACAAATGGCCGACTTTCATTCCAACCAAAAAGGAGTCGGACCTGATTCTACTTGTTTAATCAGTTCCTGGTCTACAAGCTAACAAAAAAAAAAAAAAAAACACCTGCACCTGGTGTTATGCTGGAGTGAAACCCTTCTGATCTTTGTGGATTAAATTTAAGGACGTATTCAGAGTAACCATTTTTTTTGCACAGTACAAATTGGGTCCTGAAATCTTGCTGACGTGCAGACCTCTTCAGGAGTCTTGTACGCACCTCATCATTTTATGGTCTTGATTTAGAATTTGGCAGCCACTAGAGATGGATTCATTGATGTGTTGTGGCTCTTTTCTAAATTTATATATTAAATTAGGTTTGAGATGGTAAAATGTTGCAGTTCCTCTATAATCCTACAGGTGGTGTGCTCTAAACTTTTCACACTGGCCGGGAGCACAGCATCCTCTATGATACGATTTACAACGTCTTTGCTTTAGGTTCGTTTAGCACTGTAACAAGATCTATATCTTGTTTTATATATGTATACATACACTACTGATCAAAAGGTTGGGATCACTTTCTAACTCACATGGTCTCTTCTGATTTTTCTTTCTTTCTTCACCGTAAAACATGCTGAAGGCGTGAACACACAATAATCTCCTCTGGACAGTTGATATTGAGATGTTTATCTACTACTTCTGCTCTGTAAAGCTTCATAACGGCTCTAATCTGAGGGGCTGGTTGTTAATTGGTGATTTCTGAGTCTGGTGACTCTAACACTGTTCATCGGGAGCTCCACAGGGTCGATGTACATGGCTGGGCTGCTATAGCCAAAACTTTGGTCACTCGTGCCAAACGTCGGTTTCAGTCTTGAGCTGTGGACATTGTGAAACATGTATTGTTCTCTGATGAGTCCACCTTCACTGTCTTTCTCACATCCGGGAGAGTTAAGGTGTGGAGACGCCCCAAAGAAGCGACTGTACCACCCAGACTGTTGCATGCCAAGTGTGAAGCATGGGGGTGGATCGGTGATGATTTGGGCTGCGATATCATGGCATTCCCTGGACCCAATACTTGTGCTACATGGACGCGTCACTGCCAAGGACTACCGAACCATTCTGGAGGACCATGTGCACCCAGTGGTATCCAGAAGGCGGTGCCGTGCATCATGATGATGATGCACCAATACACACAGCGAGACTGGTGACAGAGTGGTTTGATGAACATGAAAGTGAAGTTGAACATCTCTCATGTCCTGCACGGTCACCAGATCTAAATATTATTGAGACACTTTGGGGTGTTTTGGAGGAGCGAGTCAGGAAACGTTTTCCTCCACCAGCATCATGTAGTGACCTGAACACTATTATGTAAGAAGAACGGCTCAAAATCCATTTGGACCCCGAGCAGGACTTGTATCTGTCATTCCCAGGACAAAGTGATGCTGTATTGTCCACAAAAGGAGGCTCTACACCATACTAATGAATTATTGCGGTCTAAAACCAGGCGTTTCAGTTTCATTGTCCAACAAAACCTCTATTTTATAGTTTTGAAATCCCCGGTATTGTTGTAGAATGTAGAAAATAAATCACAAAATAAAAACAAAGAAATTTGCAAGTGATCCCAATCTTTTGAGCGGTAGTGTATAACAAGATCTCTCAAATCTGGATATTTATGAAATCGTGATGCTTAAAGAATCCAATACACATTGAATCGGCAATAGGTATCGTGATATCGTATCGGTTGGTCCCTAGTGATTCTGATCCCTAGGAACCACTAGGGTTGCAAATTTTGCACATTTTTCTTCCATTATCTTCCAACATCTTAACAATCAATATTAATAATGAACCATAAGTAGATGCACATTTTCTCTTCACACTGATTTATTTGTGGCGGCCCACGTATGAATATTTATTTTTTCAATATTTAAAAAGGTCAAATCTTGTTTAATTGCAGTGTGCAGGTTCCCTCATGTCCTCTTTCTCAGAAACACAAAGCATACGTCAGAGAATATTGGCTCTATTCATATGACAGTTCTTGGTGTTGAACGTTCACCAGATTGCCAGAAATATTTTAGAACATCAGCGATCAGTTTTGTAACAGAGCGTTCTGTGAAAATAAAGATGGCGAAAGAAAAAAAAAAAGGGATTGTTAGCAGGCAGAGTCAGTCCGGTGTTCAGGAAATAAATCGTGGAGACTCGAGCCTTGAAACAAGTTATTAGCAAGCATAGTGTGTGTAGTGTTTTGTCTACAACAAGTGTACAGTGTTTTATGTTGGTCTGTACTTTGAGAACCACAAACGGCCGGAGTTAACATACTTAGCCCAGTAAAACCCAGTTCTGATTCTGATGCGAGGAGTAGAGCTGGGAATAAACAGGGATCGCTCCAGACAGGGATCGCTAATCACGATACCTTGGTGTCGATATGATTTTGCATTGCAAGTCTGTAAGTATCACGATTTCATAAATGCCAAAAAAAAAAAAAAAATCGCATTATTTTGTTCAAAACAAACTTGTCTAATAATTTTCTCCTACCACACAGGGATGCTGTATCGCCCTGCCAGTGTGTGAATAGTTTAAACCTGTAGGATTATATTGAATTCAATAAAATTTTGTGTGTATAGTGCTTTTAACAATCGTCATTGTCACAAAACAGCTTTACACAATCAAAGTTTTGTATGAAATGTAAATGTGTATGAATGATGAGACATTCTTAATGATTACTATTCTTATAGTTATAGGAATAGCAAAATTTTTATTACTTTAATTAATTAATGGTTAAAAAAAAAAAAAAACATGTTTCTGGAGTCAAAAAGAGCCTCCTGTCTAAAACCGCTCTACACTGTTAAGTGCACATTTAGGGCGTTACTGTTATTCTTAATATCCTTTGATTACTGAAAAGGAAAGATGTAAAACAGATAAATCATTTTTATTGGTCCATCCATCAACTTGTAAACAGTTTGATGAAAAGTCCAAGACTGCCATTGTGCCTCATGTATCACAATTATGGTCATGTTTGCCTTCTGTCGTAGTGTGACAACAGTATTCATTTCATTTCAACATTATTATACAGAGCCGGCATTACAAAGACTCACTTAATGAAAGATAAATCTCGAAAATATGATTAGGGTAAAGTATTGCCCATCTGTGCCATAATGTAAGCAAGGACTGGCATTACGTGTTGAGTGAGATCAGTGTGACAATTACAACTCTAAACGTATATAAACATATTCTTATATGATGTATATTAAAATATATAATATTTTCTTTAACCCTCAGTCCGGACTCTGTGAAGGAACATCCAGATGTTTTCTACCTGCAGCCTGAGACCTCCTGCCACCCTGGCAGCTCTGTTTGGTATTCTACCCAGCCTCTGGATGCCACCATTTTGGACAGCATGCTATCACGCATCCTGGCAGTCCGGGACATCCATCTGGAGCCTAAACCACAGCAGCAGCCGAGCTCTTCGGATGAAGACACCTCGTAATTTTATTGTTAAAAAAAAATAATAATAAAAATATAGAGACAGAAAGACGTCACGGAGACGCTGGTGTTCGTAGTGCGCTGTCAGAGATTTAAGAAAACAATGATCGGGGGTGAAGTGTGACTAATCATACGCCTACGTCCTGCCGTGGGTTCTGGAGCGACAGATTTCAACATTCGTGGATTAACTCAGTCAGTTTTCTTCTTTTTCTCTCAGTAGAAGTCATGATCATGTTACAAATGCATGCTTTAGTACATATTACTAGTTTACAATCACGTATCATTTTCAGGTTTTACGTCAGACTCTACCTGGACAAAAAAAAATGTGTTGTGGAAAAGTATTATATACACATATATATATATATATATATAAAAAAAAAAAAAAAAAAGACAACTTGATCAATCATGGGATTATTTTGTCATGCATTTGTGAGTCGTTCAAAATGTCAGGAAAATTTTAACTCCTACAAGGCCTCCGATTCAATGCATGAAAAACGCATTGAAATTTAAACCGTTCATCTTTTTAACGGTAGGTATTATTTAGTGTTTCTGGGATGGGATCCATTACCAAACCAGAAGTAATAATTCTTCTAAATAATGAAGCAGGTGTATGTGTGGTTATTTGACCCAATTCGACATAAATCATGAATACTGACGGGTTTAAAAGATCATGACTAAATCTTCACAGCTTCATGCATCACACACAATGTTTTATGATTAGATTTTTTTCCCCCTCTGGCACAGACACCCCGAGGTGCAGAACAGTATTTTTTGGCGATGGT
This sequence comes from Clarias macrocephalus, assembly GCA_011419295.1. Lineage (NCBI taxonomy): Eukaryota > Metazoa > Chordata > Actinopteri > Siluriformes > Clariidae > Clarias > Clarias macrocephalus. The sequence continues at coordinate 50,833 of JAAGKR010003228.1, forward strand.
TCCCCAAGTGCACTAAATGTAAATGTAAATATCGACATGTGGCACCAGCGGGCAGCTGTCGAGTACTGTAAGCGAGCCAGATTACAACCATGCTTAAAAACAGCTCATCACTTGCAGCAATCTCTGAGTAAAAAAAAAAAAAAGTGAACAAACACTTTTATTTTATTTTACATTTGCCACATACTAATGTTTTGACTTTGAATACTCCTATAAAATATTCACATATAACTCACCAGTTCCTAATCTTGTTTCATTTGTAATTGTTCTTGCATTCTTAAACAAGTGTTTTTCATGTCTCTTTTCTTCTTTTTCTTCTTTTAAAATTATTGATTTACACATGCATAATGTATTGGATTGCTCGACGTTCAAACGTTTGAGTTTTTAAGCAGCAAGGTCCACATGGTCACCAGAGAGGCCGAATTAGTTCTGCGATGTTTATCCACAAGATTATGCAGATATTTGCACAGATACATCCAGCGCCTGCCTACGATGTAAGGCCAATTGTCATTTGCTTCCATGGTAACCGAGTGGAAGGCTTTTGCTTGAGCACTGTACTGGATTCTGCAGGTTTCGAGACACAAAAAGTGGTAAGGATCCAGACGGTCGGCGTCACTTATGTAGTATTAAAAGTGTGAAAACTTGCTGTGGAATTTGTATTCTTTTTTGCTCTTTATCCAGACAAGGATATCTCAGATAAGTCGTACTTTGAGCTCCTAGACAGATTTTTTATTTTTTTTTGGCGTGCCTCCTGTATCTACAAGGTTGCTCAATTATTTAGAGATGTATGTATTTCTGTATTTCTGATCTGTCACGATATACAGAAACAACCATGCAATAACTCCTAACCTAATCCTGTTTGTGTTCAGGAGAAGTGTGTGTGGGTGTGCGCGCAGGGCACAAGAGTTGTCAATCGAGAGCTTTTGAGAAAAAGAGCATGTGTGTGTGTGTATTTGTGTGGGTGAGGAGTAGGGATGCGACTAACAAAAACGCTGTTTTTTGACGGCGTTAAGGAATCGATTTTATCGAGGACAGAAACACACTGGCTCCGTGCTTAAAAGGTAATTGTTTTACACTGTCAATAAAGTAAACCTTGCGATAAATAAACCAGTAATTTCTCTTTGTATGCTTGGAGTTTCTGGATCTTTTTACAGGCCAAACTTGCATTCAGATGGAAATGATTCAAATCAGGTGAAAGAAGAAGGAAAAAAGTCTTTATAACTACAAAAGCCCTGAAGCAGCATCAGAACTTGGGGGGAGGGGAATCAGTGATTGAGAGAGAGAGAGAGAGAGGAGGGAGCTGGAAAGAGAGAGAGAGAGAGAGAGAGAAGGAGCAAGAGGGAAAGAGAGAGCTGACGTTGGTGTTAAAACAGGAGGCTGTCAGTGTTTCTCTATAAAAAAGGACGCTGCTCTGAAGAAAGACCGAATTCTCGTTCTTGACCGTGGACTATACATGCGTTTCCTGGACAGTTTTCACACTTGGACTGGAGAAGCATGAGACACTGGGGCTGTCCATCTGTCCTTGGCAGTGATGCTATGTTTTCTGGAAGGGGGTTCCTTATCCCCACTAATGGAAGTGATGGAAATGATTATCACTCCAAAGAAGCAAAGTAAAAAGACTCCAAATTTGACAATTTTGGATGAGCAGTGAGTTTTTTTTTATCTTGTCATTTTTGTCTATTTTATTACACGTTACATTTAAACAACTAGATGTAATGCTCTGAAAGTATGATGTGCAAGTCAAAAATAGATCTGTTTGCAGAGCAGATGGTGAATAAGTACAGAATGCAGTGAAGAGAAAGAGAAGTCGATTTATATTCCAAAGATATGCACCTGCACAGCAGTGGGATTCTGTTTAACTCAAGAAGTTGCACTTGTACCTTTAATTATTGCAATATCTGTAATGTAAAAAGTGTGCTGTGGATCTTTTTTAAATAATGAAAATGACTTAACACCGCTGCAATTTTTACATTTTTAAACCGTCCACAATATTTATCTGAGGAAGCATATTTTGGAATATTAATTTTTTTCTACAATGGGCAAAACTCTGAGCCGACCGGGTTGCCTGCGCCAGAGCCCTTGTTGCTCAAAGAAAAGTGACAGAGAAGCCTACAACGAAGATGGATATATCCCTCAACGCTCCATTTATGACACAATGTGCATCAACGAGCAGATCGACCACAGTTCGGCACATAGCACTCTGGGGTCGAGGAGAGGTCGTGAGACTGATTTCTCCAGTAATGGCTCCCTGGGTGGTGACATGTTCGACACTAGGTCTTCTGTGCTTCTGACTGGTGGAAGAAGACTGGACGAAAGGTTCATCTTTGACTCGCTGAAACTGGCCAACGATGAGCTGAGATCTCCTGGCGGGTTTGTTAGGTCAGCTTCCCCGAGCGTGTCGTGTTCTTCAGCACCTGGTGGATCCATGAACAAAAGGCTTCACCACCAGGACAGCAGTAAAAAGGACAGCCTGTGTCGGCACTCCTGGAAGGTCCTTTCGCCTCCGAAGTTTCCTGAGCCTTTAGAGCTTTCACCAGGAGAAAAGAATTTCTTAAATCCAGGAGTGGCATTTTTCCCAAGCAGCATGACCTCTCCGCAGATCTCCCCATTCTCTGGATCCCCCTTCTCAACTGGCACGCACACGCCATCTGTCTTTTTCTCCCCTTCTCCGCTTCCCTATAGTCAGCAATTCCATAGGCAGTCTTTGCCTACCCAGCCGTCATCACCAAGACCTCCTCTTTCAGAACTGTCAGTGAGTGCTCTCATGTGTGGCCAAGACGTGCAGGGTGGAATAGAGAAGGAGCAGGAGATGAGAGGACATGAGATTGTCAGAAAAGAGCAGACACAATTCGAGACTTTCAAACCAAGGCCTGTTGAGCCCATAAGTGAGCACCAACCACCCACACCAGAGCCTGACCTTGACACTGCACCTCTTTTGCCCCCTGTGATCCCTAAATGTCCAACAATCTGCAAAACCTCAATCGAGTCTACCTGGCCACGGAGGCTGATTGGCAGGAGGAGGACAGTGAGACAAGGTGGAGCAGTTCACAACCTTCCCATTCTTCCTCCGTTACCCTCTCTGCTTATACGCAGTGTCTCGGATAAAAAGCCAACACCTCGACTTTCCCCCTTTCCTGAGCATCAAGGAAAAGTGGAGGGGCATTTGAGTAAATCTTTGCTAAAAAATGAACTGAACGATTGTTCCTTGCAGGACTGGAAGATCTTACGGGAAATAGAAGAGCGTAAATCTGGATCGACTAAAAATGAGCTGGAAACCGTGGAAGTCACTGAGAATCCGGGCAAAATGTCACCTCTTCAGGAGAAACCAGAGGAAAGTGTTGATGAAAACGTCCCTCCCGAGTGTGACGTTGAGAACTGGGAGGCCGTGCTCGAAATGGTCAACTCGCTTTGGGATGAAACGTGTAGAGACTCCGATTCGCAGAATTTAGGCTCTTTGAGACGCTGGCCGGTCTTGCATCCTCCGACAGGTTTTGGTGGCTCACAGGCCCCTTCTGGTGCGAGTTCAGAGTTAGGACCTGAAGATCTGCTGGAGCTTGAAAGAATTTGTAGAGAAGACTCCATAGATTCTGAGCTTTTTGACCTACTCCACTCACAGTCTGACTCCCAGCTAAAAGAAAACAAATGCAGTGTCATTGTCACACAACCAACAGGACAGTATCAAGTTAGCGTTCCAGTCATACTGGATCTTGGTACTGCTGGGGCTCAACTGAGAATTAATGATGGGCAAACTGAATCGCCAGATTCCAATCTAACTTTGGATTCCGACTCGAGTGGGGTTTTCATGTCTAATACCAGCCAGACCAGTAAAGAGGACATAAACTCTGATGGTGACAGATCTGTGTGTGAATTAGACTTGGGAAGTGTCGCTATACCTCATAAAGGCAGCAATGAATACGCTATTACCAGAGTCACTGGACCATCCAAACTGCAAAGAATCGACCATAAAAGGTCAACTCTGGACAAATCGCAAACATTCGACACCACAGATTTAAGCAAACTTACTAATTTAAGAAAAGTTCAAACCAAAGGCATAAACTTGCAAAACAGTTCCAAATCCATGGACAGTGGGTCTCTGGGCCAAGAGGAGATCTGTAACACTGTGAAAACATCAAAGACTGATTCGCTTTTACAATTGACTTCTTCAAAACATGACATCAGAGGAACTTTACTGGACAGCGGTGATTTGGATCCTTTTGTTGCAACTGACAGCTTTGTCTATCTTGCAGTTTCAGTTCCGCCACCTCCCAAAACTAGGAACAATCTTCAACGCCAGGAAGCCGCATCCATTCCGACTCCAAACGAGCCCTTACTTCCTCCCTGCATTCCAAAACCAGGCCCTCATCCCGATGAGTGCGACTTCCTCTCCACTGACAGCTTTGTGTACCTGGCTGCCCCTGATTGTCACCTGCTGGTTGCTGAAGGACGTTCCGTATATGATTCAAAGGACTCTGACTCTGAAGACAGTGGCTCCAGAGCTGAATTTGTTCAACCTTCTACGGTTGGAGACAGCGACTGGGACTCTGACCTCACTGATTCGGATCATGAATGGGACCACTGGGAAGAGCTGGAACAGGAAGTCCTTCAGGGCCTTTTCTGCGAGGACCGCTCAGAAACGGGTAGAGAGTGCCATGGCAAGCAAGCATGGCAGATTTCTTGCCAGCGCGTAGAGTTGGCTGCTGGTGTCGCGCAGGATAACGCTGGGGTGTCTTCACAGTACGTGCAGGGGGCAGAGCCACACGTTGAGATGGAGTCTGTATCCCAACAACTCTTCTCATAGCTCTGACCTCTGGTAATCAGGCATAGAAGTTTTTACAAAATCCAGCCCTGGTCAAGCACATTATAGATCCCGTATTTAAGCAGTAATTATACGTTCTACACCTAAGTAATTGTGAGTGGCTTCGATTTGTTAGCTTGGGTATTTTGTTGCTTTTGTGGATCATATTTAACTGAACAATCTGCAATTCATAGTGGTGATTCGTGATGTTTGCTATAAGGGTTTTCATCGGAGGATATTAAACATGTTTAAAGCTCAAAATCTATATATAGCGCAATATATAATGTCTTTGTCAGAATTTATATAAAACTATATTTGCTATATATAGGATATAGATGCAGGGCAAGTATTAATGCTTTGTTAATGCGCTGAAGTCTGAACGAGTGATCCGAAGCACAATGTTTTTTTTGTTTGTTTGTTTGTTTGTTTTTTTAACGATTTGTTTTAATTAGTTTAAATGACATTTACCTTGAAATTGAGCGCTGCTGAAAATGTTTGCCGAGTTAGGTTTTGCACAACTTGCCAGCCACATAATATTTACAGTGCGGTAAATTTTACCTGTAAGCACATCAACAAGGCAATAGAAATGCATTATTGTACTCTGCTGTCAATAAAGCAAGTGTGAAAGAAAGACCAGAAATACATATTGGAGTTTTTTTTTTCTTTTCTTTTTTTTTTTTTTCCTGTAGCTATTTTTTGCCCTCTGCTGAATCTCTGACAGGAAATCTTGAGTGTGCTATAACACTCCTCTTCCTCAACCTCTCTCCCTTTCTCTCTTCTGCCTTCAGCTTCTCTCTCCATCTGTCTCATGGCCTAGAAATATATGATTTCTCATGTGTATTGTATGAAGGGATGATACGAGTGGGTAACGTGGGTGGCCAAATAGGCCTATTTTAGGACAAATTAATTAGTTCACGGTTAATGAGGCCAAAAATGTAATGCATTGTGCGCCAGTATAAAACACAAATGGGTCAGAACAAATGACGACATGCTCCTGTGTATGTGCTGTCGTCGTCCGTGACTCGCTGGCACCTTTTATTGCTTCTCAGCATCCCACATTGCGCTCAGTGTGGTATCTTCCATCTGTTCCACACTGCGCACTCTATGGCAGTATAACCCTGGTTCTCAGGGTGCGTCGCTAATTTATTTTGGCTTTCGGTGCAAATCCTGCGGCTGTGTTTGGGAGGAACTTCAGATGGAGGTCAAACTTCTGACCCTCCCGCAACACCGCTCTGGTGTTCATTACTTTATAATGAGCCTTAACGCTCCCATCATCTCTTTTATGAGTGAGGAATTAATGAGCGTGAGCTCTTCTGTTCCGCTGGAGATTCAGCTGGAAAGGTTTAAGCAAGAACCAGAAAGTGGAGGAGAAGACAAAAGAAAGTGGTTCTGAGCGAAAACGTTAGCTCTGTGATGGTGTGTGTGTGGGATGCTTCACAGTGTTCATGTGTGTGAGCCAAAGCTAGGGCACATGTGTAGGAGGAGCTGCGCTGAGTGGGTGACTCAGTGAGTGGGCTTTCTTTTTTCCCTTTTTTTCTTTTGTGCTCCCTGGTCAGTGCAGTGTATTGATTTCTCAGGCTTCATATGACCCTCTGTGTGACTGTACCTCAACCATTAAAGCACTGATTAGGATATCATCGAGGCTGCTCATTAATATTAATATCAACATTGCATGAACACAGAGGATGGTCCAGAATTTGAGATGATCTGGATTTATTTTTTTCTCTTTTTTTTTTTTTTTACAGTCAGTATTGGTACAAGTGTGGTTGCGCATGCACAAAATGTGTAGGAGGGATTTAATCGTTACAGAAAGATCAAGAGGTGACATTTATGTAAGGAATAGAAGTCCATCACGCTGCGTGGTTTTATTTATATATTAAATTGGATGCCGTCGATGACTTTCAGAGAGTCTGATAGAAAATATGTGAAGGATACAGTGACAGTGTTTATGAGCTCGATGTTTAGGTTTCAGTCTCCTGTATGTAGAAAGCATAACCGTGTACATTCCTCGTCGAGTACGCAGTAATACAGTGCTTAGATGAAGATTTTATTTAAGCCATAGAGGAAACTATTTCAGACATTTCTGGTTGCACAGGTCTCGTTTGGAAGTAAAACGAGAAAAGAAAATAAACCCTTGTCCAGAACGACGTAAATGTTTATTTCATTATACATCTGAGCAGTTGAGGGATAAGGGCCTTGCTCAAAGGCCCAACAGGGGCAACTTGGTGGTGCTGGGTTTTGAACCCAGGACCTCGTGATCCGTAGTTTAACCACCGAGTTACCCCTGTCAAATGCTGTAAATGTTTGAAAGTAAAACAAGAAAGAAAAAAAAAAACAGCTTATTGCTTTTCTTGTCTTTTGTCACACCTCCCACGGTCCCACAATGTCTTCTCACAACGCGACAACGCACCTTTCCGCTCTAGACTTCCAAATACATCTGAAATAAAGCTTCCACAACCAGCGTCGTCAATAAATAACATCATCCCAAACAGGTGAAAAGATTTACAGAGTCCTTTTTAACCAAAAATGAATATATTAGTTGAGTGATGGCATGTTTACAAGTTAGCTGAGATTTCGTGCTTTATAATATGCAGCCATTTAAGAGTTATGTACAGTACAGTCCTTGCGTAAGTGTTTACCCCTTGAATTTGTACTTTTTACATTTTGTAGTTATATATACAGAAATATGTGCTTTTCTGTAGATATGCATACGTCACCCGAACACTTTAAATGACCAGACTTGTAAATAACCTTCTTCCCAAGCATAAAATTCGGTTACAAAAATTCTAACCAGCTTGTTATTAAGAAATGTCAAATTAGAAACTCAATCAACATTCTGTTAGTGAAAAATTAGCACCACTCCCTAACTAAATGGCACTTTTTTCAGCAGGTGGTTATGTCCGTTTAATTAAGCTGAGGTTTTCCACACTGGGGAGGGTCGGATCTATCCTTCGTTTCTCTTTCAGATTTCCGTGATCTGGAACATCATTCCCGCCAGGTCCTCTTCCAAGAAGCCTTGGCTTTATTACTTTTTTAAATATTTTCTTCCCGATCAGATAGAATATTTCGAACACGCACATCACGATGCAAAATGCAGCCGTGACCACCATAAAGATCGTGAAGATTTTCTTCTCCGTAGGCCGCGAGATGAAACAGTCCACCGTATTCGGACACGGCGCCAGAGAACACTTGGAGAGACGTGGCATGTCAAAGCCGTCGTAGATGTAATAAAGGATGCAGAGAAACATGGTGTCGAAACCTGCTTTAAAGAAAAGGCTGAGCATGTAAGTCCACCACAGGCCACCTCGCCTTTTGCCCGGGCGAGCGTACATGTGTTCACCCTCGTGCAGTGCCGCAAATTTTTTGTCTTTCTCTTCTCTTAATTTGACGTGAGCAACCACCAGGAGGGACGGACAGGTGACGAAGATGAGCTGCAGAGCCCAGAGGCGAACATGGGAGATGGGAAAGATGCTGTCGTAGCAGACGTTGGTGCAACCAGGCTGCCGTGTGTTACACACGAACTCTCTGGATTCATCACCCCAAACGCTCTGCGCTGTCACGACGAACACCAACACCCTGAACACAAACACCATGGAGAGCCAAACCCGACCGAAACTGGTGGAGTACTGGTTCGCCCCGCTGAGGAGGAGCTGCAGTCCGGCCCAGTTCATCCCCGATCTGTGGCACTATAAAACACACAGCAAGCATCGGTACAAATATTCATATAAAGATGTGCACATCATTAATAACCCCCATTACACTAGTGCAAACATATCGAGTTTGGAGAAAAATAACGATGTACACTTAACCCAGGATTAAAAAAAAAAAAACACGATGGAAAAAATAACTCTCTCAAGATGTTTTTTTTTTATTATTATTTAAATTGATTTAATATGTTAAATAACAAAAATATTAAGTAAGCTTGAAAATGTCAATGGTGTAGGCGTCAGTGTTTTTCTCCTTTGGATACACAGTGTGACTGAATTATAGTTGGTAATAAGCATTAGTCACAACCATGTACACAAGTCTTCATGCCGCTGGAGCTCTTAAATGCTGGGACGATCTGGAGCTGAATCTGCATGTGGATTTAGCCTACAGGTGAACGCAGCTTAAACATCACATTTTATGGTTTAAATCAACACCAACCATATTTTATCTTCATAAACAAAGGATTTTTTTTCCCTATTCTCAAATTATTCGTGTATTTTGTTCTATAAACGAACGAGTTGCATCATTAACTCCAACCCAAACCTGACCAGGCAGTAACGAAGGGTGCTGTAATTAATCTGTGCCTCATCTTCCTTTCTTTTTCAATTTAAGTTCAGTTTTTGTGGCATCGGGCCTGAACCACACACCCCGTGAACCCTATCTATAAAATTTTATTTCACAAATGAAAAAGAAAAGAAATGAAAAACACCCACAAAATGAATAGTGCTCATTTTTGCTCCTGTTTGTGTTTGTTTTTACACAATGTGAATTAATATAATTATTTTCAGTTACACCCAGTTACAACCCGCAGCCTGACACATCGGTTCCTCGGGGCTGTCTGCAAATCAGGCTGTAAGTCCATTTTACAGACACGAGCATAAATGGAAAAGAAATAAATTAATAAATGTGTATTTTATATATATACAGTGTATATACAGTACAGACCAAAAGTTTGGACACACCGTCTCATTCAAAGAGATGGAATTTGTATTATGACAAGAAAAAAGCAGCTAAGTAAAGAAAAACGAGAGGCATCATTACTTTAAGAAATGAAGGTCAGTCAGTTGGAAAAATTGGGAGAACTTTGAAAGTGTCCCCAAGTGCAGTCACAAAAAGCATCAAGCGCTACAAAGAAACTGGCTCACATGCGGACCGGCCCAGGAAAGGAAGACCGAGAGTCGCCTCTGCTGCGGAGGATAAGTTCATCCGAGTCACCAGCCTCAGAAATCGCAGGTTAACAGCAGCTCAGATCAGAGAGCAGGTCAATGGCACACAGAGTTCTAGCAGCAGACACGTCTCTAGAACAACTGTTAAGAGGAGACTGTGTGAATCAGGCCTTCATGGTAGAAGATCTGCTGGGAAACCACTGCTAAGGACAGGCAACAAGCAGAAGAGACGCGTTTGGGCTAAAGAACACAAGAAAGAACACAAGAAAGAAAACTCGCTGAATGAGAAGGGGTGTCCAAACTTTTGCTCTGTACTGTATAATGCTAAATATACTGTAATATCTATCTACACAAGTCGCAGTTCCACAAATAATCTGAGTCGTTGCTTTAAACACGTTTTATTTCTGAAATCTGCTTTTACAATCTCTTATTATCAGACCAGCGCAGCTTTTACTCCATCAGTCACTGATCAAAACTCACCTATTCACATAAAACTCTCCAGAGGTGTGTAGTAACCAGTTACATTTACTCCATTACATTTACTTAAGTAATGTTTTGGAAAAAAAATATATTTACTTCTATGAGTAGTTTTACTGCACTATACGTTTTACTTTAACTTGACTAGATTTGTGAAGAAGAAACGCTGCTCTTGCATTCGCCTCCACTCGACTCGTTAGCATTTATTCTACACATGCAGCCGGGAGATCTCCCACAGAACTGTTTTACCAATCAGACGTAGCAACAATAATCACATGACTCCGTTTGACCAGTTGACCAAACTGGCGGCATAGTGGGAAATAAATCCTCAGCCGTGGTAGATGGGCAATGAAAATATACAATTAGCCGAGGCGTCTGTCTCCACTGTCCATCAAGAAGAGGATGAACACCTCCGGCCTCAAAGTATACGAAGCATGTTTCACTAACCTGAGGAAAAGTTTAGTAAGTTTAGCTGTTTCATTGCATGTTGCAATGTTAGCAGATATATTTATTATAATTATACTATAACATACAGGTACCTATAATATGCTACTGTGTATATACTGATATATATTATAATAATATATACTTATCATAATTTAAAAAATAAATGAATTGGACATTTATTGAAGCAGTTAGTACTTGAGTAGTCTTTTCGCCGAATACTTTTTTACTCATACTTGGTAATATTTTGGATGACTATTTTTACATTTAAAATATCATTTTGAAGTACCACGACTCTTACTTGAGTACATTTTTTTGGCGACTCTACTCACCTCTGCAACTCTCTTTTATTGTCTAACCAGTTCTCTTTACTGGTTGAGTTATGATCGTACATCAGGACCACAAAAACATTAAAGAGAGATTGTTTTCAAAGGAGGACGAGACAAGGAGGCACAGAGGATGAGGATGACAACCTGGTGAAACTACACGACCTGTGCTGGTATCTAAGTTGCTCATAACCTCCTACAATGACTCAGAGAACAGATATTCATCATCCCTTTGTTCTACTAAACGAATTGACTCTGAAGTCACATGGTGTTTTTTTTTTTGTTTGTTTGTTTGTTTTTTCAATACAGCTCTTTTGCAAAACTTTTGGCACCCCACACCCAAATTACATATTCATAAATTTTCTAAACCGCTTATCCTGTACAGGGAGACTATTCCAGGAGACTTTGGGTTTGAATGATTCGTAGGTGGCCTGACAAACAAAAAACAGAGTCCTCTGTGGAACTGCTCTGAGCCAACACTAAAAAAAACTTGCAACCAAATAGAAAGAGGTCTTCAGGAAGCCTTCCTCAGGACTACATTCAAATACAAGAAAGTCCAACTCTGGAAACAAAATATGAAGAAATGAGGGGGGATTGTATATTATAATTAATCTTGGAACAGGGCATAAAGACATACTAGAGCTGCTGATACTATAATGTGGATTTACCACACAATTTGTCAAAGTAAAAAAAAATAAATGTGTGTGTCATTTTATAGCCACGATATTATAAATTGGCCTCAAAACATTTCATCGTGGCTTTTGTAGCTCTCTTAACGTTAACACAGACACAGGTCAGTTCTCTGAAACGCAGGTTTTTTGCTTGAATTCCTGTTGCCTTAGTTACGCCGTGAGAAATGTATGCATTAGCAATTTACACATCACCCAGCGTGTACGTACACTGAGATACCAATACACGTGCAAACATGAAGCGCCAGAGGTTTTACAGTAACAAAACACCTCGCTGGCTGTCTGTCATGAAAAGTGGACCTGAAATGTGTGAGTCTCTTTGTCTGTTTTGCCTATTAGTTTTAATAGCAGAGCCTTGTGGGAGACGTCCGCTCACCTGCAGCCCACGACGGAGATCTTCCTGATGTTTCTCCTGCTAACTCTTAAGAACGTTCTCACGAGACACATAAAATTTCAGGTTTTTTTTTTTTTTTCAATTTAGATATTTTTCAGCATAATTTTGTTTAATTATCATCAAAGTTGATACCTAAAACCTCCTGCTGGTCCCACGGTCAAGGTACAAACATACCATGGGGTTTGCAGTGGCTGGTCCTAAACTCTGGAGCACCATTCCACCTGAGCTATGCTATAAGTTAACTTAAAGTATATATTTATGAATTTATGTAACCCTATACAAATCAATTATTAATGTACCTCAAAGGCTCAACATATATAATGTGTTCAACAGCATTTAAAGCTTTAATGCCTTTATCTCTGGCCAAACAAAAAACTGTAGGTATACAGTACGTTCTCATGGTCACTGTGTGTAGAGCAACAGCATAGTTACTGTTTTGTAAGCAAAGCCAAGTCATGCATAACAGCCTGCTGGAGGTGGGGAAAAAACAAAACAAAAACAAAACAAAACAAAACAAACAAACAAAAAAATATATATAGTTGTATATGAAGCTTCCTTTGCTTTAATTTGGTTTTTCTTCAAGACTCTGTGACATGACAAGCTGTATGTCATGTATATTAAAAGGCATGTGTACCTTTTAACTTTATGACAGAAAAAAAGAAGCAGGTAAGAGAATGATGAGTAACTTCAAATACGTAAAAACTACATCAGTTTTTAACTGCTTTCAACTTTCAAATTCATTCATTCATTCATCTTCTCTACAGCTTATTCTGTATGGACGCAGCCTGGACAGGGCGCCAACCCATCATCATCATCACACACACACACACACACACACACACACACACACACACACACACACACACACACACACACACACACACACACACTTCGGGCAATTTGGGAAGACCAATTTGCCTAATCTGCATGTTTTTGGATTGTGGGAGGAAACCGGTGTACCCAGAGGAAACCCACCAAGCGCGGCGAGAACATGCAAACTCTATGCATACAGACTCCAAGACATGAGGAAATGTAAGTATTCATGAATAAATAAATAAACAAATAGGGAACTTAAACAAAAGTTGTTAAATGCATATTGACGTACTTTGTTTAAAACAAAATGCACTTAATGATTTGTTCTTTATCTACACCAGTTGAATTTAATTAAACTAGCCAGACAAATTGTGCTGCGTGTTTAATGTGATAAATGAAGATGTTTGACAATTGAGATTTGTCCATGAAAATGAACTTCACTGCAAAGTTACATTAAATAAATGACTGCAAAACCCCAGGCAGAGTCATGAAGGAGTCGTGAACTCAGTGAAGAATAGACGTGAAAACGGGACATGGTTTAGGTCAGTCTGTCTCCTGTCAGAAATGTACGATCTAGAATTAACCTACAGTTTTAACAGGTGTTTAAAAATGTCTCTAATGTGACGGTGAGTAATCAAAGTGGGCCGTATTTCCTTTCAACCAATCAGCATACAGTATAATATCGCCATGTTTCAACGGTGTCGCTGCAAGAAACGTCACAACACGGATAGAAATACAGCACGTATCCATATTAACCATTATTAAGTTATTATACTATAAAAAGAGTTTATCATAGATATACTTTATAAATGGTATTCATTTCCATTACTCATATTCAAAAGCATTTACGATTCAATTTTTATTTATTTATGTATTTATTTTACAGTTTATAGAAATACTGATCTAAGCTCTCTGTGTTATGAAGGTATAAAACTTGAAAACTTTTGTACTTCTAGACTACGTGTATGCAATTGAAAAGAAGATTTTCATGATCTGAAAAATGATTGTCATGAGGCTTAAATATGCAAATGTGTTAGAAAAAAATAACACAATGCCAGGAATGAAGATCAGTCGTGAGAGCTTACAGGAAGTCAAAGCCGGACGTCATGAAAGGGTTTGTCATATAGGAGGGAAAAAAACTTGCTATGATTAGAACATTTCTTTACGCTTGGTTGCAACATAATACGCTGATATAATTTTTTCAAAAATACTTTTGAATATAGTTTCTTTAACACACACACACACACACATACCCACATACCCTTGCATCTGCCGTCAAGCTTTAAAATGCCATCTGATAGTGATTTTTTTTTCTCCCCAACATTGAAATAAATCTCTGTACTAAGAACTAAAACTGAGAACTAAAAAGAGGTTAATCATGTTTCTTATAATTAAATGATGATGATGATGATGATGATGATGATGATGATGATGATGATAGAGTTGACTGATCACATTACAGTACACCTTAATCATGAAATGTGCATCCCACTGTAATTTATTCTGTATATAGATTGTAAGTTTCATGCTTTATATATTTACTCGGGCTGTAATTTCTTTCACTTGTATATATGCAAAAATGTTATAAATTTAAATGATAAAAGTCAGTTTTATTTACCTGGAATTTATCTTATTTTCACGCCATAATCTTGTCATGCAACTGATTTCTGTATAAAATGTTATTTGTTTGTTTGTTTGTGTGTTTGTTTTTATTGAGGTTGACTTCAATTCCTAGGATGCCAAACATACCCAATTATAAACACACCCATTTGATTCTGATGTTGGCATCATTATTATTTTTATTTATTTATTTATTTTATTTTATTTTATTACATTAATCTTACCATATACTATGTTTCCAGTAAATAATGAATATGCAGATAATTATTTGTTTAAGGTTAGAGATACGACTCAAGTTACAGCGCTCGTAAAAGTAAAACTACTGTGTTCAGCATTTCCAGTCTTCGACATGAAACTAAACAAAACTCCATAAAGACTAGTTGATTTTGATGACAAATTTTCTAACAAATGTGTTTGAACAGATATAATTAACTTCAAAAATCGAACACGATTGACGCTTACCTTCTCATAAACCAGGCTCCGGTCGCACCACAGCTGAATATCGAGCGCAAAATGAATTTTTTTTTTTTTAAACAGGAATCCGGTCGAACCTGATCCGCAAGCGTAAGGCTAAATTAAAAAAACATCTCCCTGTCTTTGGTTAGATCTAATCCTGGAGGAAGTCCAGGGCGGTGCTTTGTATGCACAAGGTGTTGTTTTACATGTGATGATGATGAAGGTGATGATGGTGATGCGGAGCAGGAATACGAGGCCTACGTGATTTAACACCGGCTTTTGATCTCTGTACTAAACACAGCTGCTGCAGCTGTACACACTGCCTGGGAAATAAACAGCCACAGGAAGTTAAAGGGCCGACCAGTGGGATTCACGGCACAAAAACGAATCATTGTTTTCACATTTATTGAATTTGACTGATCGCAACAAGATGAAGCAGTTTATTATGTGTAGGTTCCCTGCCATGTTTCTGTGATCATGTGACCACAAGGACTAACCAGACACAAAAAAAACAATGGGTCCTTTTCCAAATATGTATGGTTGCGATTTTAAAGTAGTGAAAAATAAATAAATAAAAATCTGAGCATTGGGACAGTGTTCGTGTTGGTGCTGTCGTTCAATAAAACTGTGCACTGTGTACAGCAGATAGATTCAATAATAAAATGAAATGAACTAAAGACATGTTTGTAGCAATATTACAGTACAATAAGTAAAGCAAGGGCTCATCCCATATAGCGTATATATGTGTTCTCAATCGGACTTTCCGAGACTCTGATAGAAACTGTGAAGGACACGGTGACGGTGTTTGTGAGCTCGGTGTTTATCGAAAGCCTGCTGACTCCACAGGCGATACAGGAACACAGTGCTTAAATAAAGATTTTATTGTAACATACAGCACTATAACTGTAAAAGAGTTTTTCAGATGTTCCCGATTGCACAGGCCACATTTGTAAGTAAAACAAGAAAAAAAATAAAATAAAATACTTGTCTGTTGTCCAGCCAGCATTCTTCCCAAATGTAAAATATTTGTAAAATTTTTAATTTTGACACAAAATGTGTTAGTTGGACAAACTTAGGCTTTCACTAATGAAAAAGCTTATTTTCAAGCTCTAATGTCACCACTACAAATGTAGTAATTTATTAATGTCAGGAGATTAATAATAATAATAATAATAATAATAATAATAATAATAATAATAATAATAAAATGATAACAGCGCCTCCCAACTAAATGGCACTTTTTCCATTAAGTCGTTCTGTCCGTTTAATTAAGCTGAGGTCTTCCACACTGGGGAGGGTCGGATCTATTCTGCGTTTCTCTTTCAGATTTCCGTGATCTGGAACATCATTCCCGCCAGGCCCTCTTCCAAGTAGCCTCCGCTTCATTACTATTTTAAATATTTTCCTTCCGATCAGATAGAATATTTCGAACACGCACATCAGGATGCAAAATGCAGCCGTGACCACCATAAAGATGGTGAAGATTTTCTTTTCCGTAGGCCGCGAGATGAAACAGTCCACCGTATTCGGACACGGCGCCAGAGAACACTTGGAGAGACGTGGCATGTCAAAGCCGTCGTAGATGTAATAAAGGATGCAGAGAAATGCGCTATCGACTCCCGCCTTAGCGAAAAGGCTGAGCATGTAAGTCCACCACAGGCCACCTCGCTTTTTGCCCGGGCGAGCGTACATGTGTTCACCCTCGTGCAGTTTCGCATATTTTTTGTCTTTCTCTTCTCTTAATTTGACGTGAGCAACCACCAGGAGGGACGGACAGGTGACGAAGATGAGCTGCAGAGCCCAGAGGCGAACATGGGAGATGGGAAAGATGCTGTCGTAGCAGACGGTGGAGCAACCAGGCTGCATTGTGTTGCACACAAAGTCTTTGGAGTCGTCACCCCAAACGCGCTGGGCGGCCACCGAGAACACCAACACCCTGAACACAAACACCATGGAGAGCCAAACCCGACCGAAACCGGTGGAGTACTGGTTCGCCCCGCTGAGGAGGAGCTGCAGTCCGGCCCAGTTCATCCCCGATCTGTGGCAATTCTTTAAAACCTATAAACACATACACAAAGCAAGCATCGGTACAAATATTCATATAAAGACGTGCAAATAAAACTATGCTAGTGCAAACATCAAGTTTGGAGAAAAGTAACGATAAACACGTAACCCTGGCTTAAAGCAACCACAGGGGGGCACAATCCAGTGTCTTCTTGTGCCAGTCCCAAGTCTGAATAAATGCAGATGGCTGTGGCAGGAAGGGCATCAGACGTAAAATATTTGCCAAATCATGCGAATCATTAACATGACTTGCATACCGGATCAGTCGCGGCCCGGGTTAACAACAACCGCCACCGGTGCTGTTGACCTACAGGGTGCTGGCGGAAATTGGGCTACTGTTGGTCAAAAATGGCAGAGGAGGAAGAGGAAAGGCAAGAATTTAGGGGCGACAGTAGAGACACTGAAGTTGGGACTATGACAGGGAAGGCAAGAGAGTTGGTTAACAAGATGCAGAGAAGGAAGGCGGATATACTGTGTGTCCAGGAGACCAGATGGAAAGGTAGCAAGGCTAGAAGCTTACGTAGGAGCAGGGTTCAAGTTGTTTTACCACGGAGTGGATAGGAAAAGAAATGGAGTAGGAGTTATCCTGAAAGAGGAGTTTGTAAGGAACGTTCTGAAGCTGGAAATTGATGGTGTGATGTGCAATGTTGTTAGTGGTTATGCCCCACAGGTAGGATGCAAGTTAGAAGAGAAAGAGAAATTCTGGAGTGAGTTAGATGAAGTAATGCAAAGCATCCCCAGAGGTGAGAGGGTGGTGATTGGTGCAGATTTTAATGGACATGTTGGGGAAGGGAACAGATGTGATGAGAATGTGATGGGCAGGTTTTAAGAACAACAGAGATGTGCAGAGCTATGGCAACTACAGAGGAAGAAAGCTGATGAGCCATACAATGAAACTGTGGGAAAGAGTAGTGGAAGCTAGGATAAGGACAGAATTGAACACATGTGGTACTGTATGAGGAAGTCTGGAGTGGCAGAGAAGTATTTTTGAGTGGTGCAGGACTTGTATGAGAGTTCAAGGTGGAGGTGGGTCTGCATCAAGGATCGGTTCTGAGCCCCTTCTTGTTTGCTCCGGTGATGGACAGGATGGCAGATGAGGTTAGACAGGAGTCTCCATGGACTATGGTGTTTGCTTATGACATTGTGCTTTGTAAAATCTAAACAGGTGGAGGTGGAGGTACGCTCTGGAAAGCAGAGGAATGATGCTTTGCCATAGCAAGATAGAATACATGTGTGTGAATGAAGTGGAACGGTGAGGCTACAGGGAGCAGAGGTAAAGAAGGTGCAGGACTTTAAGTACTTAGGGTCAGCGGTCCAGCGCAACGAAGAGTGTGGAAAGGAGGTGAAGAGGCATGTGCAGGCAGGTTGGAACAGGTGGAGAAAAGCGTCAGGTGTGATAAAAGAGAATCAGCGAGAATGAAAGGAACGGTGTACAAGACAGTGGTGAGACCAGTGATGCTCTATGGCTTAGAGACAACGGCAGTGAGGAAAATACAGGAGCCCAGCAGAGCAACCTGTTGAGGTTTTCTTTGGGAGTGACAAGGATGGATATGATCAAGAATAAGTCCATCAGAAGGACAATCCATGTGAGATGTTTTGGAGATAAAGTCAGAGAGGCCAGATTGAGAAGGTTTGGACGTGTTCAGAGAAGAGACCAGGCAGGAGGTCTAGAGGAAGTGCAAAGAGGAGATTAATGGATGCAGGGAGAGAGGACATGAAGTTTGTGGTGTGAGAGAAGAGGATGCAGAGGAAAGAGTTAGATGTAAACAGATGATTCACTGCGGCGACCCCTAAGAGGGAACAGCCGAAAGAAAGAAAAATACTTAACCCTGGCTTAAAAAAAACATGATGGAAAAAATTACTTATTTTATAACTGATTTTTTTTTTGTTTAATTGATTTGATTTGTTGAATAACAACAAAAAAAAATTAAGTAAGCTTGAAAATGTCAAGTGGTGTAGGAGTTAATGTTTTTCTCCTTTGGATACACAGTGTGACTGAATTATAGTTGGTAATAAGCATTAGTCACAACCATGTACACAAGTCTTCATGCCGCTACCTTTCTCTGTACGTCTGAGGACACCTGGAGCTCTTAAATACTGGGACGATCTGGTCGATCAGCCTCCAGGCGAAAGCAGCTTAAACATCACATTTTACGGTTTAAATCAAGACCGTACATATTTTATCTGCATGAAAAATTATTTGTTTATTATAATAGATTTTTTTTGTTCCTACCTGTCAAATTCTCAGATTTTACTTTGTTCTGTTTACAGTTCAGTAGTATTGTTAACTCCATCGCAAACCCGACCAGGCAGTTACTAAGAATGCTGTAATGCATTTTTTCTTTATCTTCCTTAAAAAAAAAAAATTATCTGGAAAACTTTTTGCACAAATGAAAAAGAAAAGAAATAAAAAACACCCACATACAAACAGTGCTACAGTTACAACCCTTTGTACAAACACACAACTTGGCACATCGGTTCCTCTGGGTTGTTTTCAAATCAGGCTGTAAGTCTGGTACCATTGCAGGGTACATCTGCACACACACACACACACACACACACACACACACACACACACACACACACACACACACACACACACACTCTAAAGGCAGTTTGGAAACGTGAAAAACAAAAGTGAAAAAAGTAGTTTTTTCACATTTGTTTAATAAAATACCTGTGAATTAAGGTTTGCTTTAAAATACATATTTTAACTACTAAAATCTATAAAATATGTACATATGTCATGTCTTCATATTAAAGTAAATAAATAAAACGATGAAATTGGAGCAGTGTTTTATTGCAACAGGCTGCAAAGTGCATAAAAACTGGTTGTTTCAGCCGCGCCTCATTTCCCCTCTCGTCTGTTCCAACCCCTCAGCATCAGCATCAGCAGTGAACTAATCACCACCTGATCATCTCTCATCATCTGTACCTGTTTCTCACTGGCTCAGATGTTTTTGTTTTTTTTTTTTACACATGAGTGATACCTCTTAACTTTACGACAGAAAAAAGAAGCAGTTCTGAATGATGAGTAACTAAATAAATGCATAAAACTACATCATTATTAGCAATTATTAGCAAGTTTATTAATTCATTCATTCATCTTCTATACTGCTTATGCTGTTACAGGGTCTATCCCAGGAGACTAAGGGCACGAGGCAGGGTGCAGCCTGTACATTATCATCCGTTTACACATAAACACACACTACAAGCAAATTGGGAACGATAATTATCCGAATCTGCATGTCTTTAGACTGTGGGAGGAAACCAGAGTACCCGGAGGAAACCCACCAAGCACAGGGGAAACCCCAAAACACGAGGAAATTTATTAAGTATTCATAAATAAATAAATAAAATAAATAAATAAATAAATACGGATAACATAAACAAAAGTATCAAATACACATGAAAACACTTTGTTTAAACCAAAGGGGGCCGTATTTCCTTTCAAAGCCTCAGCGTATAATATCGCCGTGTTTTAATGGTGACGCTGCAAGAAACACAGCAATGATCATGTTTAAAGTCAACAGAAAGTAAATGACAAATGTTAGTGTTAATTGTCTCAAACAATTTGATTTGGATTTGTCAGACGGGAGAAAAGAAACTCGCTGTGATTATAGCATGTCTTTTCTCTTACATGCAACATAATACACTGAAATACTGCAAAAAATGGGTTTTGAAAAAGAAATAGACACACACACACACACACACACACACACACACACACACACACACACACACACACACACACATTGGTATCTGCTGATCTTTTTTTTTCTTCCCAACATTGAAATAAAGCTCTGTACTAATAACTAATACTAGGAACTAAAAACTAATCAGATGTTAATCATGTCTCTGGAGTTATAATTGCATGATGATGATGATGATGATGATGATGGTGATGATAGAGATGACCGATCACACTACAGCACACCTTAATCATTAAATGTACATCCTACTGTAATTTATTCTGTATATACTGTAGATTATAAGTTTCATACTTTATTTAATTTACATGGGCTCTAATTTCTTTTGCTGGTATTCATGCTAAAATGATAGCATTCAAAGTCATTTTTAATACAGTAAATTAATATATTATTTAGTAATTATTATATATAAGTATTTTTTTTGTTGTTCATTGAGGTTGCCTTCAATTCCCAGAATGCTAAACATAGCCGAGTGTAAACATACTCATTTGATTCTGCTTTATAGATTAAACTTATCATGTAATATATACACAATATATAATTAATATGTATGTGCACTTATGTTAAAATATAATTATATATTAAATTAGAGATAATTTACTATTAATTACAGCATTTGCGGAAAAAAAAAACTATTGTGTTCAGCATTTCCAATCTTCCACATGAAACTAAACAAAACTCCATAAAGACTAGATGATTTTGATAAAAAAAAAAAAAAAAATCTAATAAATTTGTTTCAGATTTCATTAACTTCAAACATCGAACATGATTGACGCTTACCTTCTCCTAAACCAGGCTCCGGTCGCACTACAGCAGAATATCAAGCGCAAACTGAAAGTTTTTTTGAACAGGAATCCGGTCGAACCTGATCCGCAAGCATAAGGCTAAATTAAAAAACGTCTCCTTGTCTTTGGTTAGATTTAGTCCTGGAGAAAGTCCAGGGCGGTGCTTTATATGCACAAGGTGTTGTTTTACATGTGATGATGATGAAGGTGATGATGATGAAGGTGATGATGGTGATGCGGAGCAGGAATACGAGGCCTATGTGATTTAACACCAGCTTTTGATCTCTGTACTAAACACAGCTGCTGCAGCTGTACACACTGCCTGGGAAATAAACAGCCACAGGAAGTTAAAGGGCCGACCAGTGGGATTCACGGCACAAAAACTAATCATAATCATTTCTTTGCACGTTTCTTTACTTTGACCCCTCTCACAAGATAAAGAGTCGAACTGCTTCTCAGGCTTTGAATTCTATCTAGTTTCCCTGCCGTGTTTCTGTGGTCATGTGACCACAAGGACTAACCAGAGCCAAAAAACAATAGGTCCTTTTTAAAGTATTTATTTATGTGATATCAAATTTTAAATCAGTAAAAAAAAAAAAAGGACAGTGTTGGTGTTGGTGCTGTCGATCAATAAAACTGAGCACTGTGTAAATAGGTTCAATAATTAAATGAACTGGTCTAAAGACATATTTGTAGCAATATTAGAGTATAATTAGGATGCGCTTTAACGAGTAATCTAATATCTGTGCTCATCCCAGGATTGTATGTACAGTATTCGCAATCTGCTCATACTGAACATCCTTTTAACACACTCTTACACACCTGCACACTGTAACCAAACTGTTTATATTATCACTATCACACTAATCCAGTGTCACCCCGGTCATCTTGGTCAAGTTCTTCCAGGATGTTGTTCTCGTCCCAAGTTTTTCCTCCGGCATACTAATTAATGAACCAATTAAAAACCTACATCTGGATTTCTGTAAAGCTGCTTTGTGATAAGATCCACAGCAATTATAAAAGCGCTGAACTAATGAGTTCAGATTGGCGAAGGATTTTAATCAAACTCTGAACTCTATTATAGAGCTACTATTTGCAAATATATTTACAGGGGTTGGATAATGAAACTGAAACACTGGCCAATTTTACTGTTGGAGGTTTCGTGGCTAAATTTGACCAGTTTGGTGGCCAAACTTCATTTGGTTGCACATTCCACCAGTAAGAGCAGAGTGTGAAGGTTTAATTAGCAGAGTAACAGCACAGTTTTGCTTAAAATATGGCAGTGCACACAATGGGTAACAGCAAGTCTTTGTGATGTATCAAGTACATCAAGGTATCCAGGGTAATGTCAGCATACCACCAAGAAGGACGAACCAGGTCCAACAGGAGTAACTGTGGACGCAAGAGGAAGCTGTCTGAAAGGGATGTCCGGGTGCGAACCTGCAGTGTATCCAAAAAACATAAAACCACAGCTGCCCAACTCACCGCAGAATTAAATGTGCACCTCAACTCTCCTGTTTCCACCAAAACTGGTCGTCGGGAGCTCCACAGGGTCGATGTACATGGCCGGGCTGCTATAGTCAAACCTTTGGTCACTCGTGCCGATGCCAAATGTCGGTTTCAATGGTGCCAGTAGTGAAAATCTTGGGCAGTGGACAATGTGAAACATGTGCAGTGGGGCAAAAAAAGTATTTAGTCAGCCACCAATTGCGCAAGGCCTCTCTCATCATTTTAAGTGGGAGAACTTGCACAATTGGTGGCTAACTAAATATTTTTTGCCCCACTGTATTGTTCTCTGATGAGTCCACCTTCACTGTCTTTCCCACATCCGGGAGAGTTACGGTGTGGAGACGCCCCAAAGAAGCGTAGCACCCAGACTGTTGCATTCTCACAGTGAAGCATGGGGGTGGATCGGTGATGGTTTGGGCTGCGATATCATGGCATTCCCTGAACCCAATACGTGTGCTAGATGGATGCGTCACTGCCAAGGACTACCGAACCATTCTGGAGGACCATCAGGTTGTATCCTGAAGGCGGTGCCGTGTATCTGGATGATGATGCACCAATACACACAGTGAGACTGGTGATCAAAGGTGGTTTGATGAACATGAAAGTGAAGTTGAACATCTCCCATGGCCTGCACAGTCACCAGATCTAAATATTATTAAGACACTTTGGAGATGTTTTGGAGGAGCGAGTCAGGAAACGTTTTCCTCCACCAGCATCACGTAGTGACCTGGTCAATATTCTGTAAGAAGAACGGCTCAAAATCCCTCTGGACACCGAACAGGACTTTTATCTGTCATTCCCAAGATTAATTGATGCTGTATTGGCCGGAAAAGGAGGCCCTGCACCATACTAATGAATTATTGTGGTCTAAAACCAGGCGTTTCAGTTTCATTGTCCAACCCCCCTGTAGCTCATTAATGATAAAATGCATAAAAGTAGGACTGTCTTTAAAGAAACAAGTTTTAAGTAAAGTGAAGATATTTAAGAGCTATTAGGCGTTACCACTTACATGTAACCCTATTTTAAGTTTTATGTGAACAGTGAAATATGATATTCTAATATTAACTTGACTAGTAATGGGTCTTTCTACCTCATTTTCTTTAAACGAACTGAACATTGGCATCCCTGACTTCTCTTCATATTTGCCGCACGTGTAATTTGTCAAAAAAGATAATGGGATCATTAAGTTAATGATACGCATTTGGTGATTGTGTTAGTCCTTTCTGTCCTTTTGGAGCCAGTGTTTTGTGCTCCTTCTTCTGTAAACACATATATTATACACTGTTGTATTTTACACAGGATGACGGCACGGTGGTGTAGTGGTGAGCGCTGTGGCCTCGCACCTACAGGGTCCGTCTTGGTTCTGTGTGCATGGACTTTGCTTGCTCTCCATGTGCTTGGCGGGTTTCCTCCAGGTACTCTGGTTTTCTCCTACAGTCTAAAGACATTAATTGGCATTTCACAATTGCCCGTAGTGTGTGAATTAATGTGTGTGTGTGTGTGTGTATGGGTGGCCCTGTGATGGATTGGGACACGTCCAGGGCTCCAGGCCCCTTGCAACCTTGTTGCAAGAATAGACGATGAGTGAGTGGGGACTCGGGTAACTACGTAAACACTAGTTAGCTAACAGGCGTTAATATGATGTAATGACGTGTTGTAGTAACACATATAACCACTAGGTTGTGCTGTTATCCAATATAGTCGTTCAGTTATTGTCAAATATTAAAAGAGACAAAAAATACAAAAAAAACATTAATTTGTGAAAACATGAACAAATTTAATAATCTACTTTAAAATAAGCTACTTGTTCAAACGTCTGCACCAATAGATATTACTGTAATTGTAAAAGCTAATACTACTGTATATGACTACGGAGTCGCTGAAAATCCGGTCCACCAGGTGGCGTTAAGGAGGCAGCCGCCTTAATTCGAAAAAGAAGAAGAAGAAAGGCCGCTCTGATCTGCTCTGGTTCTCGCAGCCGCCATCTTGGAGAAAAGATTCAGCGGTTTATTCAAACGGAGGAACTTCTGGTGGGGTTTTTTTTATCATGGGTTTTGAAAGTAAAACTTTAAACTCTCAAATATGCGTTTGATTTAATTCCTGGTCAGTCATCTTATACGACGAATTAAATATGATATGCTAAGCAACTCGCTGAAAACCGGAACTAAATAAATGATTTGTTGATCCGTTGGCAGAGGTACCAGGGTTGCCAGATTTCACCTTTTTTTTGGTGAAACGATTCAGTTGCTCTCATTTGTCCTTTTTTTCGTTCAATAGTGACATTTCCGAATGAATAAAGGTATGTACCGTATAACTTATATTGTTTAAAATGTTAGTGCCGATGTTTACGTTGAATATATGATTTGGTTTGAAAGGGGATTTCTTGAGTTTGTACTGATAATCTGGCAACCATGGTAGTTATTTAACTGTCAGGCCCAGCGCGGTGAGGCGGCGAGATCAAAGAGTCTGTGGCGTTGCCATGGTTTTTATCAAACACTGCTTTCAGATAGATACTATACACCGGCACCGCTGATGTTTTTATTTATTTATTTATTTATTTTACGCCAGTAAGAGTTGATGGACTGACGGATGTTTTTGCTAAACGAGCAGCTCTAGATAGAGCAGGAATCCAGCGCGTCAGCTACATGTGAAGCTAAGCTAACTGAGAGTGAGAGAGAGTGAGATTGTTTACTACTGCAGCAGCTGACCAGGAGTAAAAGTGGAGGATGAAGCGGAAGAGCAGGAAGCCGAGTCTCCTGAGCCCCAACGAGGAGGCGCTGCTGCTGCGAGAGGAGCTGCACAGGAGGAGGAAACTGAGGTTACAGCAGGTCTGATCACCATCCTACACTCACAGCGGTGCTCTGTCTGTCTGTCTGACTGTCTGACTCTGTCTGTCTGACTGTCTGACTGACTCTGTCTGACTCTGTCTGTCTGTCTGACTGACTCTGTCTGTCTGTCTGACTGACTCTGTCTGTCTGTCTGACTGACTCTGTCTGACTGTCTGTCTGTCTGTCTGACTCTCAGTCAGACAGTCAGTCAGACAGACAGACAGACAGTCTGTCTGTCTGACTGACTCTGTCTGTCTGTCTGTCTGACTGTCTGACTGACTCTGTCTGTCTGTCTGACTGACTCTGTCTGTCTGTCTGACTGACTCTGTCTGTCTGTCTGACTGACTCTGTCTGTCTGTCTGACTGACTCTGTCTGTCTGTCTGACTGACTCTGTCTGTCTGACTGTCTGACTGACTCTGTCTGTCTGACTGTCTGTCTGACTGTCTGTCTGACTGTCTGACTGACTCTGACTGTCTGTCTGACTGTCTGTCTGACTGACTGACTCTGTCTGTCTGACTGTCTGACTGTCTGTCTGTCTGACTGTCTGTCTGTCTGACTGACTGACTGTCTGTCTGTCTGACTGACTGACTGTCTGTCTGTCTGACTGACTGACTGTCTGTCTGTCTGACTGACTGACTGTCTGTCTGTCTGTCCATCCATCATTCATGGCTACATAAAGTTGTACTGTACTGTTATCTGTCTGTCTCTCTATCTGTACTGTATGGACAAAGTTATTCGGCCAAACGTGTTAATTATTGAATTCAGGTGTATACGGGGTATAAATAAGGGGTCAGTCAGGCCCTTTTCTATTCCAGCATGACTCCGCCCCAGTGCACAATGCAGGGACTATAAAGACACGGTTTGATGAGTTTGTTGTGGAAGAACTCGACCGGACCGAACACAGAGCCCTGAGACTTCAACCCCATTCAGCACCTTTGGGATGAACTGGAACGGAGATTGTGAGCCGGGCCGTCTGGTCCAACATCGGTGCCTGACCTCATAAACGCTCTACAGAGTGAATGGGCCCGAATTCCCATGGAAACACTCTAACGTCTTGTGGACGGCGTTCCAAGAAGAGTGGGAGCTGTTATAGCTAAAACAGGGAGACTGACTCCATATTGAAGTGTATGTATGTGGATACAGTGTCATTGCAGGTTTGGGGAAATACTTTTGTCCATATAGTCTGTCTGTCTATCCATACATCCATCCATCCAGTCAGTCAGTCAGTCAGTCCTGTCTGCCCGCCCACACATCTGTTTAAGTGCCAGTCTAAAATGTAAATTCCTTCTTTCTGTCTGTTCATCCATTTATGTACCTGTCTAACATGAAATCTGTCTGTCTGTCCATCCAAGTAAAAAATTAACTCT